>WBNO01011438.1:2456-26238 GCA_013400575.1 Peucedramus taeniatus
ATGAGTTGTACAGCATGCTGAAGTCAAACAATAATAAAAGCTTCTCTGCTGTTACATTTGAATAACCTCTGATTCATTTTATCCCCTTTTGCTAACACCTTCTGCATATCACACCTGACCAATATTTTTGGTCTCTCAAAAGCAGATTTTTTAGATTTGTTTTATCTGATATACAGTAAACAGAAAAGTAGCATGTTTCGTCATATGGAGTATCAGCTGAGAGCTAAGATAAAAAAACATGTTAATGAGACAAAGAAGCTTTGAAGGAAATATTTAATGCTAGTATCATGTCAGAGAGAATTATTTTTTCATCTAAAATTACTCACATTGCTATATTCATAGAAACAGACTAGAAAATGCTACGTTAGTCCTGGTCTGATGTCTTATCTAATTGACCTCTAAAGTGACATCTTCCATCACACAGACTAACCTGTGCTATATTCATTTATTTCCATCTTACCTAAAATTATGATGAATGGTTTGAGCTCTATTCAATTATTGAAAATGTGCAAAGAAACAGAAACAATGAAACTGGCAAAGTGCTCTGCATTCTTAGGAACAATTTGGGCTAATTAGCATCAACTTCTCCCCCATTCATCATACCCCTTTAGAAATATAAACAAACTGTCAGCTCTAACCTAACAAACAGATCACTGAGCTACTTAACACAAATTATTCTTACATGAAAAGCTCCTTCTCAGGCAATATTCTCCTCTAGGGCATCTGGGAAGTTGAGCTATTAAAATTGAAGACATATGTTTCAGTCAAATTTAACTCCCAGATTGTACTGATCGCTGTTGTGACAGTTTTCCATCAGCATGCTGCTGCTGGCAAAGTACTACATATTTTAAACAAAGCAATGCAACAATAGACTTCAATGATGCATGTTCATTTAGTATAATATCAATACCACCCAATTAGCACCCTACACCTAGAAATGGAGCTACTTAAAATTATTGCTTAGGTAGAACTAGAATCTCAGATTTCAGTTGGGGTTTCTTTTAGAATTACACCTTCTGTATGCTCCTGCGAGCTTGCAGAAGGCAGCAGCTATGCCACTGTCAGCTGTGACAACAGTTTAAATCAAGCTGCAAAGGTGATGCTCTGAAAAGGCCATAGAGGGGAGTGCTGCTGTCACTCCTGGGTTTTAACTCAAACTCCTCCACAGATGCCACAAACAAAGGGACAGCTCTAAGCCAAAGGAAAACAGGAAGGTTTCCAGAGCTGAATACTTCCTGAACACAGCAAGCCATGTGCTACTTTGGAAGTCAAAATGATAATGAAATATACTTACTTTCCTTTCTCCAAAATGCAAAAGGAAGTAAATTTGTCCCCAACTCCATACCTGACTAAATGGCTTTTGTGCTAAAGCTAAGACTTTTTCATCAGTTTGTTAATATACTCATTATCTGGTAAAAGGAAGAAGTAAACACTGGCCTGGACTTTCTTGTCTCACAGGCATTTGAGATTTTGCGCATATTTAAGGATATGCCTTTTCCAGTAAGAACTTCAAAACTGGGGAATATTCTCCACTATTTTTTAGAACAAATATAATTTGGAAATTCCAGAGATACCAGAAATAATCAGTGTTGAGGAATTATTTCTCGAGTTGTTTTCCTTTTCAACGTATAAGAAAATTCCTACTTATTGCCTTGCTTCCCTTTAAACACCAAAATATAATAAGAATCTCATTGATTAAAGATTGAGAATTTCCCATCCTTTCTCCTTTGATTTTCTCTATTTCTCTGTTTTGCTATTTCATTCTGGCTCTAAATTTGTCTTGCAAGGAACACTTGCAGTACATGTCATGGCTTCCCTTTTTTTCCCCCCCTCTTTCTTCTGAGGAAGGTAATGAAACCAAGAAGTATCAGCATGGTTGCCTGTTTGCACAGAAAGATGTAGTCTGAATTTAATTTTGTTTCATCCTTAGGTGAGAGGAGGAAGGAGGATCATCTAACTTCCTGATTTCCTCACTGCTGGTTGCACATATATTTTCCCCTTGGATACAGAACTTCTAAGGCCTGGAGTATATAACATGGATGGAGCCAGAAGGTCCCCAAACACCTCTATGGTGATGCATTTCTTACCAGCAACAGAGATACACTTTCTGAGTGAACACAGCACAAGCATGTGTGTCTTCTTGCTTCTGAAGAAAAGAATCTTGCATTATGACAGGACAACCACCTTGAAAAGCATTTTAAACATTAGAGCTGACCAGAAAGTCTGATCCTAGAAATTTTATGCAAATACACTGGTGAGACTTGAAAGTGAGTGCCTAATCCATGGCTCTTTCCCATCTTCTCTGAAATGATCTCACAGTTATGGGCTTTATTAATCCAGAGAAGTGGTGATATAGGTCGTCTTTATCACAAGAGAGTGAAGAGAGGTTTTACAGCAGACAGACTAAAAACCTGTTTCAGCCATCATCTGTATTTCTTTACACTAGCAGACAAACAATGCCAGAGAAAAATCTAAAAGGTGACTTCACACAAACCAAGGGGAATTAAGAATTCAGGACAAGGACGTTTCTGACAAGCCAAGAAAGATGGAGTACTGCTTCAGCAACTTCATTAGGACCAAGATATTAAAAGGCTGGCTTAAGGTGACTCATTCTTATTCATTCTTCAGTTAACCAACAAAAGAAGTACCTCAATCTCATCAAATATATCAACCCAAAGAAAATGTATAGTAATGAAAACTGACCTCTAACTTACAACACTGAAGTACAGTGTTTTAGGATTGTACTCAGTTCCTATACCTTTCTGGTGTTGTTTGCAAAATCCACTCCAAGAAAACATTAATGACTCTGCTCTAGAAACAGGGTCATTAGATTCAAATGGACAGAGCAGCACTGAATGCATCTTGGGTATTAGAGCAGGAACTGGAGGTACACAGCAGACACACCAAGGAGAATGTCCCTACAAAAGCCAGTAGTTTTCCCTTGGTTATGAAAAAGGATTTTTTTAGATGGGGTTGGTTTTGTGCTGGNCTTGGCAATACACACTTGCTCTACTTTTAAATATTAAGAATTAATCACTGCTGGTATTCTGTTTTTTGGTTTTTGGTTTTTTGGTTTTTTTTGTACAGGACAGTCTCAGAGAGTATAAACCACCAGCACTTTTTGCTACATTGTTGAAAGAACACATGCAATATGGGCATGCTACCTAAACATGAAGCTGCATATTTCAGTTGGCTTATTTTTTCTCTTGGTTCAGCCATTTAAAAAGATATTTTTCATATATGCATCTAAAGAGCATCCAACACACATGAATACACAGATTTCATCTCAGTTTCAACTGCTCTCTCAACAGCTACAAATCTGTCCTAATTTTTAAGAAGCTGTATTCTGTGAACATTTCTACAAAGAGAAACAAATAAAATAAATACTAATCCACATCTGTGGAAATTACTTCCAAGCTGGCATCAGACTTTCATTGAGCTATGCTGAAGGCCAGAGAAAGCTGCACACAAAGCTATGTTTTTACTATTATATAGATCAAATGTGCAACATTCAAGAGCTAGTTTATTATTTACACAGAACTGCTCTCAACATAGCTTTTCCTTCTTTCATTTTCAAGTGTCTTCTGTTGGTTCAGAAATGTTTTCTTCCTGGTTGCAGTCTCTTTTTAAGGCAGAGCAACAAGTAATAGAAGCAGACAGGAAGTAGGGGTTGTTGCTCTCCAGAGGATGATTAAGCAAGTCAGCACAAATTCCCTGAAGTTCCCACAAACAGGCTCTTATGTAACAACATATGTTTTCAAAGATATTTTCTCTGAGCAGTGAAGAGTCTTCATGGGAAAAATATAAGCTAGCTTTATAATAAACACTGTGGAGCATGAAATAACTATAAAGAGCACTATAAATGAAGTAAATTATTATATACTGAAAATCCCACAGCAACTGATTCTCATTTACATTTCTCAAAATTAACCTTGGTCAATAAAGTATTCAGGTCCTGCAGTCCCTTGCTTACACAAACAAAACATATTATGTATTCCTTGGAACATCACCTGCAATGCTCTGGGATGAGTCCAGATAATGGTTTTAATGCAAGCAGTCCAGATAACTTCAGTAGACTGCTTCTGTGAAGAAAGCAGGATCCATCCTTTTCCTCTCACTTATGTACAGAGCAGAAATTCTTTAAACTTGAGAAAACTTAAAATAAAAAAATTCTTAACACCTACCTTGCATTAGACCATCCCACTATATACTGTCTTTAGATTATTCAGTACAGCTGTGGACTGGTTAAAGCATTCAGCATTGTATACTTTTTATTCTTTAAAAAATGCACACACATTAAGATTTTTTTTCCTCTTTAATTAAAAAAAATTGACACATTTTATGATAAGAATTTTAAGCTTACAGGAGTGGTTATTTACCTTCATGTGAGAAAAATATTTGACTACCTAGAATTAGATATGAGGACAGACTACTATGAAGACTGATTTTTCTACCAATAAATAAAAATCTGGAGACACAAATATCAAAAAAGTTAGCAAACAACACAGCCCAAAAGATTAAGTTTTCAAGTTACTGACAATTTCACTGCCCATTTACAAAGATTTGATGTTGCAAAGGTAGAAAAGCCAGGTCAACCAAAAATAGCAAAGTTAACTATCAAAGCAGAACCTCAAGATGTGCTGCAGCAGAACATCTTCTGTGCTCTGAAAGTCTGCTACCAGTAAGTCTGACTCCTATGAACCATACCATGCATTTTATTTTCACACTATGTGGACAGAAGCTTAGCATTCTCTGTATGAAACACATTGCTCAGATGTACAAAATCACACATATCTTATCCTGCAATTCCTAAAATACCTAAGTTAAATTTTGACATGAAAAGAACATCTAGTCACAAAAGGACTAGATGCTCTTAACATTTTATCTGACACTCCAGTCATATATGGATTTTAAAGCTTTTTTTCACCTGTTGACCCAAGACATGGCAGAGCCAGATAACACAGAGGCACACCCAAACAAAGCAGTCATTTTCACCTTCGCAAAATCTATTTGGCCCCAATGGATAAGTTCACCTTATCTCACCTTTCTCACAATAGCGTTGAAGTGAAAAAATAGTTAAAATCCAATTATCTTCTCGCACCCATATGCTACGTCTTCTCGACAGTCAAATATTTTGAAGAAATATACTTTTAATACTTTACTATTCCTGTTTAGCTGGGGTTTCATTGTGTTGGTGCACACCTACACCTGCATGGTTAAGAGTGGGAATTCACTTTGTGTGGTACCTAGAAAGTGAACTAGAAGTGATGTAAGAGATCATTTTTCTGATCAAACAGAATAATCTATTCTATTCTATTCTATTCTATTCTATTCTATTCTATCCCGAGCTGTTAAAGGACACAGGTGATAAAGACTTTTCACCACTTCCCTTTTTCACAGCTTGTTGATCTCAGTGCTTGATAGTGATACCAAAAGTAATTCTTCAAGCACCATGTTTAATTTTCAGCTCTTCTTCCTTCTCGTAAATGTTATTTTTACTCCATAACCAATATTATTCAGTACCAAACAATGCCTAAAACAGGCCCAATGAGGATTATCACAACAGATATTAAAAGGCACTATAATTAATCAATTTCACTCTAAAAATTTGAGCAAAATAAAAAACACTAAATGTCTGAGTCACTAGAGCAGAAGCCAACTATTGATGTATCCCATACTTCTAAGATTTTGATCTCAGTTAAGTGACTTCAAGAAAGTTACTCAATTAAACTCTTACATGAGAAATTGAGTGAACAACATGCACTTTTGTTGATTTGAGTTACTCCTAATCATAAGAAGGGTCCACAAAGGCAAGAATTGTATCTCCAAAGCATATATAAAAAAGTAATTGCATTCTAACAGCTTTAAAAAATAAAAAAGCAAAAGAAAACAAGACTTCAAACTGGCTTAGGGAAGAAAACTGAGAAGACAACTGCCACTGATTTAGAAACAAAGCTTCAAAGATACATATAAAAAAGACAAAAAGACAAAAAAAATTCCCAGCCTTGGACGATAAGTCTAAAGGTATGGTAAGAGAGACTACTTGTTTCATTCAGTTGTGCACAAGTTTATTGTGCTTCCTTAATGTACATCTTTTCCGAGAAGGGTAATTGCAAATGGATCATAAAATAGATAATCAAGCTATTTTCCCATCATCTCTTAGATCTGCTTTAGTACAGCCCCTAATACATATTTCAGAATAAAAATTCAAATTTGAAAAGAAACAATTTTCCCCTCTTATCCCTAATGAGGCAATCCAGAGCTGAAAATCTATGCCTTTCAGGTCGCATGAACCTCTCAGGATAACAGATGGAAGCACTGTAGCTAACAAAAGCATCAGGAGAATCCTAAAAGCAGCCAGAGCATTCCTGCTCTGTGGTCAGGAACTGCAGCCCTGCCAGAAACAGGGGTCAGGAACAGATAACTGACAACTTGTGCAAATGCTTTCCAGGCTATGAGAATACTGATTCTCAGGGCACTTGAGCCCCCTAGTTAGACCCAAATAATTTGAAGAAGTGTCCTTTTTTCCCCCCTGCCCTAAATTTTGGAAAAGCCATGCATGGCACAGCAGGCCTTAGGCCAGCTTCTGGACTAAAAATCACTTGGTTTTGCATTTTAAAAAGAAAACCTGCAGCTCAGTTGGAGCAGGGAAGATGGGCTCAGGCCAGAGCTTATTTACAAATCCACCCCAGCTGATGGGTGTTCTTTGGACAAAAGGAATTTCTGCTCGTGTGTTAGAGGGCTAGCTAATGGACATGGAAGCAAAGGGGAGCCTTCCTGCCAACTTCACCTAAGTGCTGCATCAAGCCAAACTGTCAAATGATTCAATAATTGTTCCTAAAATTTCAGACTATATTGGCACCAATGGACTCTTGCAGCTTTGTGTATCCAAAGGGAGACCAAGTAAATCCACAGTTTTTGATTCTAAGCCTGAAAATTGGACATTAACAGATCTTTGCATGCATGCCATGGTTCATTTAAGGGGTAATTGAAGCAGTTTAGGTGGTGAATGCTGGTTTAAAAATTGGTTAATCTAATACTATTAGTTAAGAATCATATAGCTACCTAGGAAGTTTAGGTGCTTTTGGCACTAAGCATCAGCAAAAGGAAGATGCTGAAATTTGTGGTTTCAGATCAGGTTGACTGATGGATGAAGCAGTAGAGGGACTCTAATAAATGCATCTTATTTTGTCTCAGACATCTTTCTCATTTAAATCCTGCCATATAAGCAAGGGACTTAAAGCTTAAAAAAAAAGCCACTCAACCGCCCTGATATTCTTTATTTCCACATGGTCCAATTAAGAAAACAGTTCCCAAAGTATAGAATGGAAAATTACAGACCACTGGCAGAAAAAAAATAGTCTTGAAAAAATGGACAAGTGCATAGCCTCCAGTAAACTGTCTTCACTACTTAAGATTCTAACAATACAAAGACCTGAGGCACATTAAGTGGAAAACAACACTCTTGAAGCCTTAACTCTGAAACAGAAGTAATTATTACCCTAAAAACACTCAAAGTGTCTGAGAACAGCTGAGTCTTTAGTTCTGCTCTTCTGTGGAGTATGTACCTCTCATCACCATGACTTAACACATTTTCTTCTGGAATTGTCACCTTGGCTAATTTATTAGGCAGAGATCCAATTCACAGTTTTGGTTTACATTTTTGTCAAAGTGTAATTTTGAAAATGTGAAATTTTGAAAAGGAAAGATCCAATATATTTTACTGTATGTTGCTTTACAGCCTATTTTAGTGACTACAGCAAGTCATTTGTTTCAGGATATGCATCTGAGAACAGAAGGAAGTACCACTGAAATGCTATATTTGACTCAGTTTGAGGTTATTGTTTTGTTTGAGCTTTTTTTCACTATTAGCAGAGGAATGGGCACTTATCCTGGTCTTAATATTGCTTTACTCACCAGATCACCTATGACTTTCAAGGTCTGATACTGCTGTTTTGAGACTTTATAAATCTATAAAGAACATGCTAAGAAATGCTGCATGCTATTGCATTTACAGCAAATTCTCTGCTTCATTTGTGCAACCCACACAGGGTTAGGTAGGCTTTAAATCCTATATGTCTGTAGCCCTTAGACTCCATTTGTTTCAAGACAGTTTATATTTAGTATTTCAGCCAAATAGTTCTGGGTTTTTTTTAATGTATTTACAACTATCACATCCAGGCAGGTAAGTGTTAAAAGCAATGAGAAAACAATAGGAGGTTAAAGTATGCAATGCAATAAGAATGTTTAGCATGTCCTGACACTCCAACTCCCCCCCTCCACTGTTCAGGCATCTGTTTGCTTTTCCTCCTACATACAATAATGAAGTGAACTACAATCAAAGTGTGATGACAAATGGTCCCAGGGTTTGCATTCTTTGGAATATATTGGCATTTGTAAACCAAAGAAGAAAGATAGATGTAATCAACCACCCTCTTATAAGAGAAGGATCTGGAAGAGTATGTTGGCAAAATCTTCAAACCACATTAAGCCCTAATTTGAAAGCATGTTTGAAAGGAAGAAAGCAATGCCTCTAATACCAGTTTATTTGTATAACAACAACTAGAAACTGAACTTGCTAGACATATTTTGAAAGATGGAAACAATTAAAATGTATTAGTGATCTAAATAGGCACTGTATTTTAAAAGAAAAGTACTTTAAACAATCAAGGTTACACATATCCACATTTTGTTGACTAATCCTCACCTTCCTTGATCTCCTAATATTTAGTACTTGTATTACATGGAAACATTGCATCTCTGCTTACAGAAATTCACAAGAGTTGTCTGTACATACTTTTGCCTGTGGAAAAAGAATGATACATTATCATGAGAAAAACCCCATCAGCTGAAGGATGGCAATTTTTCTGCCTCCAACACTAAAAACTTGGACCCTTCTATTAAAGAAACCAAACACATAGTGGCCAGGTCGCACCACAACATCAATGTAGTCACTAAATAGTCAGCTCATATTATCATATAGATGATGATAAATAGAAATGGACAAAGTACATTTGGATGACACATTATTCACATCTTCCTCTTTTCCCTTCTAGACAAGATACTACTAAGGGACTTAGTATGGGAGAAGGCTTAGTAAGGAAATGAATAATCAAATATTATTTGAAATAGTTGAAAATATTTCATATTTAAGCTAAAATAACCTTTAAATTAGGGATTAACATAACCTGCATTTTTTGCAGTCATGTTCAAAATGAAGCACTTCAAATTTTTTGACACTGACAACATCTCCTTAAAAACAAGATAAATTCCAAAACCGAAACATGAACTCCTAAAAACAGAGACATCTTCATATACTCACTTTTGACCTGCTGCAGTCTTACCAGACCATCACAGACACATTGAAACTTCAGAAAATATTGTCATAACTTCATAACATGAATCTCCTTCTCCTACTTTTGCATGCTTTGATAAGCATCAAAATTGTTGGCATTTATAAGCATCATCATTAGCACATTAACACACAAGGAAACACACAGCTCATGCCCACAAGATAGAATATCTTTCATCATTCTTGCTGTTGCTCTTGGTCCTGATGATTTTATGTGCGGCAGAAATACTCTAGCTATAGAGAAGACAGAGCTGGAGATTTCCCAATTGGTTTTTGATCTCTGTTTTATATGAGGCATGGTTCCAATTATTACCTTTGATGGGAAATTACTTTTAATTGCATATATAAATGTTTTAAGAGGTCGATTAATACTTTAAAAACCCAAACAAACAAAACCAATGGTGTAATCAGTGCATATCAAGCACTACTTTAGAGACCCCAGAAATAAAAGAATCTATGTATCAGAATTTTCAAACAAGCTACAATAGAGGTAATGCTTTCCTAGTGAAAGAGTACTTGCATTTTAGGAACAAAATGGTAGTAATTAACCCATAAAACAGTTTAACCATTCATTAAAGGTTAAATGACAAAATACTGAAGAAAAAGAATAATAATCTTGATAACTCTAAAAATCGCCATTGATACGGAGAGTCTCAAAGTGAAAGAGGAAATAATTATGTCGGATACTACGAAGAAATTCCTTACTGTGAGAGGAGTGAGGGACAAGAACTGGTCGTCCGGAGAAGTTGTGGCTGTCCCATCACTGGACACTGGACACATTCAACACCTGTTGAAGCAACCCAGTCTAATGGAAGGGACTAACCTTAGCCCTAACCCTAACCTTAACCCTTCCAACCAAAACCTCTCCATGATTCTTCAACTTCAAACACATATAAGTAGTACCATCATACTACATCCTATAATATTTATATTGTAGTACTGGTCTGGAGCCAGTTTTCAGGAAATCTCTACTTCACAGGAAGGAAAAATGAATTAGTGAAATAGGACTTCAACAGGCAACAGAGAATCAGGACTACAAAATGTGAATGTCCCCTTTTAAATATCCATTTAAGGAACAAACGTTAGATAGCTCTGCAGTTGTAAATACAATCTCAGCCATTAGAGAAAAAAGGAGATAGTATACACAGAACACAAATGTTTCATACTGGCCTCTCTTCCAACCTTGTTTCACATATTTTTGTGACAGCCATTCAAACACCTTACGTATCAAAGATGTGACTCATAGGATAAAATATGTAAGTTCTGGTAGTAACACATTTGTATCTACTCAGGATTTAATAGGTGCTCAAATTTACTCAGTTGCTACTGAATTCTACTAAAAACTGTGTGAGCCACTAGGACATATATTAACAGATGCACATTCTTGTCCAGAGTTAAGAATAGAAGTTTAGAGGGAAACCATCCAAGTGTAAAAGTATTACTGGAGAGGGAAGGAAAACTTAAAGGAAAACTACAGGATTAAAAGTAAAAGCATGTCAGAATAACAGAGGTATGTCATCTGCAAGGTTCTGTTAGTAAAAAATTTAAGAAGCATTTGCTTATGTAGCTAACATTATAATACAAAACCAAAAGCCAAGCCACAAGTAGTCAGTGGCAGTCAGAGTTCAAACTGCAGCATGCAAGCAGATGTGTGCAAGGTGATGGTACTGAGTGGGCACTGTGTCTACAGGTGCAGCAGGACCACCAAGGCCAGCATCTGGCTGCTTTCCAAACACAAGGCTAAAGTTCCAGGTTTTCAGAGGCACTGCTCTGGCTCCATCAAGAACACATTTAGAACACATCAAGAACACATCAAGAACACACTGTAGGTCTTTCAAGCACAGAACTGGTACTTTTTGAAGCCAGAAAATTTGTGCTCTGACACCCATAACATTAGTGACAATGTCTGAAAATGATAGTTTCTATGAGTGTTTATAATATTTTCATAATTACTATGAAAGCCTGTGAACTCCAGACTATGAATGGCTCAAAAGCCAATTTTCTTCCATTTTAATCTAGAGCTAACACAGGCAATATTCTATGCAAAAAAGTTACTTTTAATTTAAATATTTTTAATCAAGTGTTATCCAACAGAACTTTTCAACTAATACCATACTTTCCTGCAACAGACTCATCTTTAGCTGCTTCCAGTAGCTTCTTAATTTCTGTATTTTTTATCATAACACATAATTATCTTCCTATTGAAAAGACCGTACATTGCACACCCCCTGTATGGTTAGGCTTCTGTTTGAATACATGATTTCAGCAAAAATATAACAGCCTGAGCATCCCAGTAAGAAATTTGCTTTTGTCTCCAAAAGAGACAGCAGAGAAGCACAACACTGCCATCTCCACCTTAAATGCTGAAGTACAAGTATCACACACATAACCTAGCAAAAAGATTATAAAACATAGCAAACAAGAACACATGTATTCTAAAACTTTTGTGAGAAAATTAAGAGAACTACTATCAAGCAGAAAAATTAATTTTAATCAACAGTGGTTGTCAAATTCAACAGTCCTAAAGCCTAAAGGAGGCAGAGTAAGCAAGCTCTCAGCCTGTCCAGCCTCAGCCCATGACATCAAGTGACTGGCATCAGAGAGAAGGCATAACTTAAAGTGTCTTACGCCTTGTTTTATCTGTCAGTGTTCTGGATGTGCTGGCTCTTCTAGTGATGGACGTACATGCTGGGAAGCAGATGACAACTGTCTCAGCTGCCATAGATGCAAATTGCTGGGGTTCTTCACCTCATATACGTTAAAGTGGGTTATACTCAGAGCAAAGTACAATATGAAGCCTGAAATACATTCCCCAGACCCTAACTCAGTTTAGTATACATTCAGTGGTAAACCAGAATTACAAGGAAGAGTTTATTAAGGTTTCTTACATTAAAAAAAAAAAAAAAAAAAAAAAAAAAAAAAAACCAAAAAAAAAAAACCAAAAAAAACNAAAAAAAAAAAAGAGCAAAGCCTTCCTTCCCTCTTAATCCTCACACAAAGCTGAGCAAAGTCCTTTTTCCTGCTGTGGATTATTTAAATACGCATCTTCCTTTAATGGTATTTGTTAAAGCTTCAGGTTACCTGAGAAGCAGGTCCTACAAGGGAAAATATGGAAGGTGACAAACAGCTTCATTAGCTACCACAATAGAGCAAACAAATTAAATTGGTGATGTGTGTTAAGCTTTGGGGGAAGCTCAGAAGCGGAAGTGATCCTGGCACCCACTGCAGCCTGATCCAACAGGTGAGCAATCACACGAGCCTGCTGCTACCACAACCATGACCTGCTCTTCTGCCACTGACTGGGAATCCCTGCCAGCTCCTGCAGTTCAGGCAAATACACTGACAGAAAACCATCCTATCTAAAGCAATTAAGTTTCTTCCACTTATGCTCTTTGGATCAGTTCCCTAAAAGGTCAGCATCATTTCAGAGTTTGCTGACACAATATGAGCAGGCATAGATAAATAGCACCACCTCTCTTCTTCATAGGTCAGTGAGGAACATTGTAACAGAAAAATATACTGTCAACTTAAGTGCATGCAGAATTTGGGCACCAGATAGTGAAACAAAAGCTACTGAGATGACAGCTATAAGTAAGATGAGAAAAGCGTTCTTGCAGGTAGCTTTTGGCTAAGGAAAAATACAGGACTTATGAACTTTATCCCCACCAATAATACAAGTTAATTTTAAAAGCAAACAATAAATGGAAAATCTACAAAATATCAGACTGCCAAGCACCCTATTTGGTGTTTTAGTTTTGCTAAGTGCTGGTATACAATCATATAGCACAAGACTAATCCAGCCAAGGAATGGTTTGGACAGGAAATTCCCAGAAAACAAAGAATTTCAACATACAGAAAGTTCACGCCTAGTAAATAGGGAACTTTCTTCAAGAGACAGTCTAAAAAGCTTGGGAGTTATTGCTTTAGGCTTTAGAATGAGCAGAAGGAATTGAGTGAATATGTTTACTGGCTACAAAAGGAATGGAAAAAGCTCAGGGCCTTCAACTATTTACCTAGTTTGTAGATGTGAAAAAGGGAATACTTTAACTACATACGCAAGGAGATAATTTGGAGGAGATCACTGATGACAAATATTTTCCCCATCATCAAGTTCTGAACCATCAAAGCTCTGGCAAGAACACAGAGGAAAACAAAGCACACAATTGTATGGTCAGTGCATCCTGCCACTTAGATCCTGCTTGGCACAGATCTTGTTTTAGAAAAATATCTCAGTCACCTGATGTTCTACGTACAAAGTAGGGCCATCAAAGTTCTAGAAAAAGCCAGATTTGCTGAACAGAAGCAAAGCAAAATAAACTTTACTTCCATCAAATGGAAACAGACCTGGAAGGATGTTAGGACTGTCAGACTACTGCCAACCTATGTCCTTCAAAAAAGAGTGAAAAACACCAAACATTTGCTGGACACTAAACAATAGAAGGAAAATTGTGCTCAATCCAGCCCCAGAAGACAGGCTTCAGCCTCCAACTGGAAACCAACTGGAGATGACCAACATATAGGGGATGCAAATCTCAATAGAAGACAAGAGAAATTGAACAAGTTACAGGCATTATTGAAAGAATAACTTCTAAGGCAACCACTGACAATTCCCTTACATCATAGTTTGAAAGTCTGAGCTAGAAAGTGAAGACAAAACAGCAACACTGTTAGTTAGTATAAACAGGCTCAGACAGAAGACTACTTAGGTTTTAGCTCACTTTGTACAATAAAATCAGGAGAGGTGGAGTCCATGAATTTGATGTCAGTGGAAACTATCATTTGCACACCAAGTAGAAATAAACTATTTCCAGATATCCACCCCAGATCCTTTCATAAAAGGCCTATGAAGCCTAGTTCAAAACACAATGATGTCAATGCGACTTTACATACCTAACTTGGGTAAGAGAAGTGAAACACTAAGAATAATTTTGTTTGAGAATAGAAGTTCTAGAACAGGACAGGAAACATACATTGAGAACACTACAGTCATGAAAGGGGTGATGGAAAAAGATGCCAGTGGTACATCAGAACAGCTTTCCTCCTTTCCTACAGAAGTTTAAATTTGTTGGATGCAAAACTGTTGTATACAAGACTCGGGAGTTGTCAGTTTTCCAGGAGATTTGTGGAGGTCTTCTGTGCACCATACAACAGTTGTTATCATTAACACATTACATCTGATCCAGGAGTACTTGACAACAGGTTGCATATTTTAGAAGTACAAATTCAGTTTGCTAGATTTTTCAGCTATGATCTCTACAGCTTGTTACAGAAATACTTTTTTTCCCCCACAGATATAAACAGAGAATGTAAACGATAACAGAAATATAATTAATTAGCTATCACAAAAGCCATTTCCTCCAGAGATATTTCTTTTAAATGACAGCAAGTTTTCCAATATTTTATCCAATTGTCCAAACACAGGTGGGGATATTGGTACAAGTCTTGTGAAAGATTTCATAGAAACATAACCTAACAGATTGTCTCAGGTTTACCACTGACTTTAAAAACAAGCATTTTTAACAGAGTTAGATTCAACAGCTTGGGTGAGATGGGATCTTTGGTAGCCAACTGAACATCAGCTCAGGCACTGCAATGCTTAGAAAAGTTGCTGCCTGACTTCAACTGGACACTTCAGAGAGTTCAAACCCACAGCCAGGAAAACAATTTGGCAACAAGGACATTCCTTTATACATACAGGGAGTAGCCACCTGGAGTTAGTAGTGGGCATGTTCACATGCTGGACTTCACAGGATATCTGATACAGACCTAAGACAGTTCAGAAGAGATTCAGGGAATGAAAACCTTCCATTGATTTCAGTGGAATTGGGATACTGATTAATCTCATCGTTCAGGTACCTACAGTTCCCCTAGAAATGAGGGAGAACAATTCCTCTGAAAGTAGACATGAAAAGTTAATGTATTAGAGTCCAGAAAGCAAAACAGTTAAAACCATTATTTCACTTTTCAGAAGACTTATCTGACCACCAGAGACATTTCATATACCGTTACGCTCTCATGTTTGATCCGTACCATTTTGCAAAAAATGATTTCAAGATTCAAAGACCTAGGAAGAGAGCAAGAATGAACAAAACAATACCAAAAACAAACAAAACAAACAAACAAAACAAAACAAACAAANAAAACCAAAACCAAACCCAACCAACCCCCTCCCAAAAAAAAAAAAAAAAAACCTCAAACAAACTAGCAAAATACCACAAAAACACCAAATGAAAAAGAAACACTCTTGAAGAGAGAACTCTTGATTCCTTGGTTTCCTGGGCTAAGCCAAGGAAACTCCAAATTCTTTCCCTGGACTCAAATCACCTGGGTCTGTTCTGAATTGTTCAGTGAACAAGAGGCACCCAGGTTTTGCTTATACAGAATGCAAGCAATTCAAATTTTGCCCATAGTCAAAACTATTTATACTACGAACTCGAATATTAAAATGTTTACAAAACAATTAGCAAACATATAAAGTATGTTCAATTTTTACAAACAGTTCAATCATCATACAAAATGTAATGCAGTGATTTATTTCTCTCTCTGAATTTAATCTCTTAACCAGAATAGAGTTTGTAGTCAAAACAAAGACAAAGCAGGCTATCCCTAGTTCCAGTTGCTGTAGAGAAGTTTTCAGCCGTATTGTTGAAAAGGAATTTGTAGAACATTGTCTCTCTCTAAGTTTTTTAATTCTTCACAGATTTCTCAATTAAAGTTCTAGGTACAATTATAGATTAATTAAAATGTAGGAAACAAAGATTTAGATGTAAACAAGATTTAGACTGAACAGAAAAAGCCCAGTTTAGGACTGAGCTGGTAATGATCGTGATACCATCTCTACTTGACAGCAGTGGTTTTCTCTCAAGGATGTTATCCTTATTCAGCACACAGAATGCAAACAACTAAGTCTGAGTAACACAGCAGCATTTAGTCTATCTACAAAGGACTACAGGAAAGGAAAAAAAAAAAAATAATAATAAAAAGAGCACATTAAGGAGGTTAAAACCATCTCATCCTCCTTGCTCCCAGGTTTTTTTCCCTGCTTCTCTTCAAGTTGCATCAAAATTTCATAGCATCCCTACAAAACTGTCTAACTCTCCTTGAGGCACCAGAGGGGACTAATCACGCCTGCAAATTTCAGCACACCAACTGAAGTCTTTCAGGGAAAATACTCAAGTAGTATAAGGTGATTCATGCATAATCAAGGAAAAAAAAGTCAAATTTTGTATGTGTAAGTGATAATATATTACAAGAGAAGATCATGAGTATTTAAACAGAAAGCCATTATTTTTTCCATTCATTGAAAAACACATATTAAAAAAGGGAAAAGCCATTATGTAACAAAAGGTAAGATTATACCACACAAGCATAGAATGTGTTGCCTAAGTTACTTCAGCCCAAATCCAAGTGTTCACTCCAGGTCTGCAAGACTAAGCAAGTGACAAGTCCAATTACCAGTGTTATGTATCAGCTGGTCAATATTTTTCAATACTTTTAAAGAACATTTTTGAACTTAGAAAATCTGTGTGTAGACAAATCTAACCACAACAGTGTAAAACTGCTTTATCTGCAAAATTTTTAGTTCATTCGATACTGCTCCTTATCTTCACACAAACAACAGACAAATGACATTTTCAGAAGATTTAAGAGCTATCTCTTCCAATTTTATGACCCCTCTTTGCTTCTTGGGAGTCTTAAGAAGATACTCCTCAATTTATTTTCCAGAGTTATAATCTATATCCCAAATCTTAATTCAGGAAGAAAAGAAAAATAATTTCTGCGTACAATAAATGGCATCACATAGGTACTACACATTCATTCATTAGGTTTCGATTAGATCCATGCTGTACAAAACAGTTACTGCCCATGATTAATGTACATTCATCTAATAGCAAAAAGACAGAATGAAAGCTCCTTTTCCAGGAAGAGGATAAGATCTCCTTTCATTCCCCCTGTGAAACATGATTTTTATACCACTGTTGACCCAACAATCATGCCTACATGAAAGAAGAGGCTGCAAATACTGCAATTTCAGTTTTTCCCAGATGAGGGCTACTCCAGTTCTAATGCAGCAGACCTCAATGAGATTACAGAAAAACGCTGCATGTGCTGCCTAAACTTAGCAAGGTCCACTCTGAATAAAATACTTTTCAGCTTTGCTGCCCACATCAGCCTTCCTAATCACAAATGAGAGAAAATAATAAAAAATGCTGTCCCACAGAAACGTTTTCGAGATCTGACCAGAGGTTATTTTGCAGGCTGAGTGCTAAGCATCCGAACAGTGGTTTTGTGCAACACTTGCATCAACCCACAAAGTATCCTGCCAGTGACAAGAATGCATAGTACAATATTTCTGTGTACAGAAATATTTCTCTTAGTACAATATTTCAGTTACAGTTAAAAATGGCAGAAGTTCAGCAACTCAGTAACTTGCTTATTTAACTAAACACAATAAAAGCCAGTATATATAAACTTCAAAAGACTGAAGATATTCATTTTTCCATCTGTAAGTCAATACTTTCTCAATAGGTCAATATTGATAATTATGATGACGAAATATTGAGACTTTTCAAAGTGTTGTTAACTATCACATATGAAGTCCTTATAATCATCCACACTATTAGGTGCATCCTGAGAAACTTTTAGTTGTTCAAAACCAGAAAGTAGTAAAAACATTTGCAACTCTTATGCCCTATAATGCAGTCTTCAACTGTTGCTACATTTTAAGGTCTACTATAATCTTTACTAAGTTTTGAGGCAGCTATAAATGGCCTGGTAAATTTGGTTTTGAAATCAATGAACTTTTAAAGAAATCTGTTTCCTATTTAGTTCTGCAACAAGACACAATATTCTCATTTGTAAACATGGTGTTTTATAATCAAACATTTTCTGCTTTTGACAGTTGCCTGAAATAAAATCTACTGAACTCTATAACTTACTTTAAAAATAAAGCAATACCTTTTCAACATAAATCTTTCAATACTTTCTGCACTGCTTCACAATCTAACATATATGGAAAGATTTTAAGGAAAATTTAATCGAGTGTCCAAATATAACTTTACTTTAAACATTAGGTCATCTAAACATCTGTCTCCAATATATCCCTAGGGATTTAAATCAAAAGTCTGCTAAACATGTACAATCATTTTGAAAATAAATAACAGAACAAATTTAGTCTTGATTATGATTATCATGCTTTTTAAAAGGAAACATTTATTCTAATAAGAAAAGTCTGAACTAATTTAAACTTTATGGACATTAACTTAGAAGAGTTTCATACTCTAAATAAGACATTTCTTTCCATTTAGTCTAGTCTCTAATAACATTCATGGGTTTATATCTGCAGAAAGCCTACATGTTTTCTTCCTCCCTTTCAGAAATGCCTAATCAATAAGCTTCATTTCTCATCATATTAAAAAGTGAAATTTTGCAGAAATGAGAAAAATTTGCAAAAAATCAACAGAAATGATTGATTTGTTTTCTTTTTGTCATCTGGGATGGCCACCATCATATTTGACAATAAGGAAGAATATGCCAGTCAAAGCATATTGCATATTGATACTTATTTTCTTCACTGTTTAGAAAAAAAACACATAAAGACTGTTTTAAGCAAGGACTGTCTCATTACCCGGTCAGCATTACAGTTCTGCCTTGTAAAATTTTTACTGAGAGGTATAATGAATAAATAAGTAATAGCCATGTTCCCCCTGCTTAATGCAACAGCCCTAACCCCCTTCAGAATCCTAAGCTCATTTAGGAGAGGAGACTTAAGCACTTGTCTGCAAACACAGTACTTTCTTAAAAGTCCCACTGCTTTGGCACTGCAATTAGCAGAGACCTGGAGATGAATGAAGAGCAGAACTGTGAAGACACTCAAAGCTCTCATATTCTTCCAGTAGTCTTGTACTCTCAGAATATTGCCCATTCCTCTACATAACTCCTCTTTTTGATGATGAACTGATCCCAGGATGAACTAGTATAGCAACCCAGCGCCAACAGAGGCTACCAAGAATATGATGACAGAAGCACCTAAAATGGACCCTGGACACGATGTTTTGAGTGTGCTGCATGAACAAAGCAAGCACTTTGGCTTTTCACACTATTATGCAATTCTGCCAAAATTAAGGTGTACACACAAGATTGTGCAGCCACTGGTCAGCATCAACAGTAAGGCAATGTCTTGGAAAATAATTTCTTCTAAAAACCTATAAGCACCCTGACACTTTGTTTTGTACTTCTTGCCATTGGGTTATGTTACGCACATGTGTACACCACCAGCACTGCAAACCTGCCTGTAGAGAACATACATGTAACCAACCTAAAAACCCCCAGTGTATCATCACAAATCTCAAGCATCCATAACTTCATGGCTCAGATCCAAAAATTCATCTAAAGATCAGGAGCACCATCTTTATTGTTTAGTTCTTAAAACTTCTACAGTTCATCATTTCAGGCTTTAATGCCAAAACACTGAGGATAAGATTTGGTTTTAAACTGAAGTTATAATCAAACTTTCAAATTCAGAAATTAATCACATAGCTCCACAAGCTGGAAGAGACATCAAATATCACAGACTCAGTAATGAAGAGTTAAATTTTGTTTCTGTGTCTCTGATTATGGCAGGTAGAACTTTTTTTTTTTTTTTTTTTCACAGTGCCCTTCATGTTTTACCAAGTTCAGTATGTTATCTGGAGCCAGCCAAGAAAACAAAGTTGAGTGATATTTACCACACATTCAAAATATACACTAATTTTGAAAATCAACCCTCTAATTAAATATTAAGTGTGAGTAATAGAAAAATAAGTAAGCCTTAACCCTGTTGCAAAGCCACTCAGAATCGGCTCTAAGAGAAGTTAAATAAATAGTGCAAAGAATTTTCCAAAACTGAAAGGGCTACTAAGATTCTCATTTGCTTTTGGGAATGTTGCTCTTTGGGGGCACCAGCCACACATCTGCATACTTTGGTATTATAAAAACAGTAAAAAGTCTAGGAAACTAGGATAACACACTGAACTGGGAAATGATTCATTGACTAAAGACTAAAAGATGACCCATAAACTGTGTTTACTGACAAAAATTGATGGATTGAAAATGATCCAGAGGGAAAACAAAAGCAGCTGTTAACAGTGTAGTTCAGTGATTGAAAAGCAGACCTAAAGGCCAATTACTCCTGTGTTTGCTTCCCCACTGTATGGGTGGGACTTCTCAACAACATTCAGACTCTCACAGTTATTTTCTCAGAAAACCACCACTGTAGACAACTGAAATATTAATTACCTGTTTCAGATGTTGCTGCAATGGTATCTAATTGTAATGATTCCCCAGGACAAGACATGCTGCAGAAAAAATGGCAGGCACTTATTCTGTAACTACTCTACCTTCAACACACCCAAAACAGTTGACCTGTAGTACAGATTTTCTGTAGAGAAAATACTATCTTAAGATGGCTGATATTTAACACTTTCTTGCCCAAATAATAATTAGATATCAGAGAGTGAAAATTTTATATTATAAAAACCAATATTGATTTACTTTACCCAACAACAGGACCAGTGTTGGTTTCCACAGGCAGCAAATATCAATTAATCTCCTCCAAGCAGAAAAAATTTAATTGTATGTTTTCAAGTCCAGTTTAAGAAAAGCGCATTTAAGGCCTTTATAATCAAGACTGAGATACTTGAAAATACTTAGAGGCATCCTTATTATCCTTTCATTGCAAAACTGATTTTCAAAACTTCCAGGTTCTAGGAGTCACATCACTATCTGAAAAGGGGTTTTTTTCCCCCTTGTGTCCCTTTTAGCTCTTTTCATTTATACCAAGCCTAATCATAATACTTCAACCAGTCTGAAAAGGTCAATACAATATTTTTTCAGAGATAATTTTAATCTTGTAACAGACAAGTTCCTCCAGTCTCGGGGGTATGATTTTGAGTGTCTCCCATCCTGCTAACCTGAAATGAAAAAGCAGCAAGCATAAAGAAAGAATGTTTACATGAGTAAGGCCATCCAAGGTAATGTCACAAAAACTAAGCTACAGTTAAAGGAAAATTTGTAATATCATCACTTAACAGGCAAAATTTCCAGATCTTACGCACAAAAATAACCAGAATCAGTTTTAATTTTCTCTTGTAGAACACTGCCATAGAAAACACATCTACTGTTATCAAAAGTCATACTTTGTTGCTATATGTTAGAATTATATTCTTACTGCATAATAAACTTTTTTGTTACAACAATTTAACATGAATTTGAAGATGTACATCAGTCACTAAGCACAACTGATGAAACAATAAACAGTAATGAAAAATTGTTTTTTATGCCAATATAATCTTGGCTCACAGAAGCTGTAACAGCTTCAGAATTGCCTCTGCAGACAAAGCATTTTTTGCCAACAAATTTTACAACAGGCATGTTCCAGTATTAATTATTTTGACTACCTACGTGCTTTTACATGTATAACACATACCGTTCCACAATATTATTTAACTTTAAAATCTGACAACAAAATTTTATAGCTTATTTTGAAGAAGTGTGTATGTTTAAGCTTTTATGCTTTGCTGTAGGTCTCATGCCTGTAAATACTTGAAGTTAACAGAGGCATACAGCAGTGTGTGTGTAACACAGCAGTCTTTACTTTGGTTATAGATTGGCATTGAGAGCTTGATGACATTTCCGCAATATGACATAAAATCTATGCTAAAATTAAAATAATCAAGACTCAAATTTCTCACTGTGGAAAACAGTAGCTATTTGCATATTGATTATACTGGGACACGAATATAGCCCAAGTTTTTTTATTTATATATGATATCTTAGCATGAGAAGGATCTATTGACCTTTATCAGTGATACATCACCACTTACAATTCTTGAGGTTAATTCAATGACAGTCAAATTCAGTGCCATTGGTTGTGCAGTACAGATATGACATTTAGTGATCATTAGTTATCAGCATTTATTGATCATTATTTATTTGACATCTTTAAGCTTTTATTTCGCATATTATCATTCAAAATTACATATGCTTATCTTCTTATCTGCTTCAACATACATTTTTATCGCTCTGTCACAGGTAGGAAAAAAAAGCACATTGACATCTTGTAGTATTGCACTGCCATCTCGTGGGCAGTAGATCGAATGAGAGCAAATAACTTCATTACGCCGTTTTCTAGGTGTGAAGTTGGTCGTTTTGACAGATTTGGGTTTTTGTGGAGGGTAGGAGATAAGGGGTGAGGTTTTTGAGGAAAAAACTTGTTATTCCAAAAACAATAGGAAATTGATAACCTTTCTGAAAACCCTTAGGCTTACCATATACACAAAATCTGAAGGATAAGTGCCTTACTACACCCATAGAGGATTCTGTGCACAAAATGTTTTGTCCCCACTGGCTAACACACCAGATGAAATAAAGCTCAGCCAACTTTTCACTTTTCCCAGTGTATCCTATCTGGAACAAAGACACACTTGGAATTATGAGGTTGCTGCAGGATTCTCAAACCAAGTGAGTACCAGAGCAAGGCTGAAATTTAGTCTCCAGGCTCAACAAACAGTTTGGTATAAGTTGCATCTGAGTCCACAGACTGAAAAATTCCTCCCTTTGGGGTCTCAGTTTCTACAGAAAGTAGAAAGCATACTAAGCATACTACAGGTGTCATAACACACTGGAAATTATGAAAATTCTTAGTTTGTTTCTGTCACTGTTACATAAACATGTAAAATTTATTTCATATCGTAAACCCCATATAAAAGCTATTACATTAAAAAAAAATACCCAAACATAGCTTGAAACACATTTAAGAGCTCCAAATGGCTGTTCATGAGTTGCTAGTACCCTGCAATGATTCAATCAAACAAGATCAGTTCACCCTAAACACTCTCTGGACAGAGACAGAGTTGAGGTCAATGACTCTGTGTCTAAGTGGAGGCCAGTGATGTGTGGCATCCCTCAGGGCTCTGTCTTGGGACCAGTGCTCTTCAATGTCTTCATCACTGAAAGAGACAGTGAGATGTCCCCACATATGCAGATGACATGAAGCTTAGTGGTGCAGTTGATACAACAGAGGGACATGATCCCATCCAGGATCCTGGACAAATCTGATATCTCATTTCATGTGATATACAAATATCTCATGAAATCAAGAAATTCAAGTTCAAGGTGCTGCCCCTGGGTCAGTCAAGGAGAGACATGAGTAGATGCTGAGACAAGAAGTCATTGAGAGCAGCCTTGCAGAGAAGGACTCGGTGATTCTTGTGGATGAAAAGCTGGACATGAACCAGCAATGTGCACTCGCAGTCCAGAAGGCCAACCTTATCCTGGGCTGTATCAAGAGCAGTGGGGGCAGACCAAGGGAGCTGGTTCCGACCCTCTGCTCTTGTGAGACCTTACCTGCAATGCTGCATCCAGACCTGGAGTCTTCAGCACAAGAATGAC
>WBNO01011443.1:1821-35804 GCA_013400575.1 Peucedramus taeniatus
GACGCCGCGGGCGCAGCGCCCTGGGGGCCCCGCTCCGGGCGTCCCGGCGGGGCGGGTGGAAGGTGACGGGGCGGGCGCACAAGGGAAAAGGAGGGGGGCGAAAAAAGAATTAAAAAAAAAAAAATTTAAAAAAAAAGGTGGAAAAAAAGAAAGGGAAAAAAGAAGGCAACCGGTGGAGGACAAATAAATAAATAAATAAATAAAGTGCTGCCCAGTCCTGGATCAGGGCAGGCTTTGTTAGAGAAAATTGCTGCTCGATCTGCATAATGGGAGCTCGGGCTGCCCAAGGCGATCTTTTTATTGCGTGTGTGTCTGCTGTTATCAATTTTGTGAACGATTTCACAGGGAGCCTGGCAGACTTGAGCTGGAATAATATGCAAAGATGAGCTTTGAATAATGAATGATGTGCTTTTAAACCAATTCCAAAGTGTCTGTGATAGTACAATATGAAAAGGAGTGGTAAGTAATAGTATATTTAAAAGGCACTAGTATGTTTTTATTACTATATTTAAAAAGATATCTATATTATTTTTGTGAAATGGATAATATATCACAGAGTCTTTGATAATCAGCTAAACAATACATTTTTCTTTGGGAAAACTCTCCCGGTTTTACACAGTTAAATATAGAGTATCAGCGTACAGCTCTGTAACGCTCAGCTACCTTATTAAATATTAACGCTATTTTAATATTAGCTTTTAAATTTAATATGTTGACGTTCTGTAGTTTTACTTTAATTATGTTTTATAATTAATAACCCCGGACGTATGGTATCCTTAAATGCAGTTCTCCCGCAGCCGCGCCGTCTCCCTCTCCCCTCTGCGGGCGAGGGGCGCGCAGAACTCCGCGCAGAGCCCGCGCAGAGCTCCGCGCAGCCCCGCATAAACCCTCACAACAGCGCAGAGCCTCGCGCAGCTCCGCTCGGAGCCTTGCACAGTCCCGCATAACTCCGAAAAGCCCCGCACAGCCCCGCACAGCCCCTTCCGACCGAAAGTCCACTTGCGCTTTGCCAGGTGCAGCGCTCCTTGGCTCCGTGCCGGGCTTTCCTCCCGGGCCCGCGGTGCGCAGCGAGCGGATCTGCAGCCCCGCCGGCGAGGGCCGATGCTGCGGTCCCCGGCAGTGCCAGGGGCCGGCCGGGGGCCTGCGGGGTGGTGCTGGTGCGGGAGTGGAAGTGCTCGCCGGAACCCGGGCAACTCTGCACCGCATCGGGGAGCCGGAGCCATCTCAGGGCTGTCTCCACCGGGCACAGAGAGGCAGCGGGACCCCCAGGCAGGCACAGGGCACCAGCAGCCAGGCAGCTTCCCATCACAGGGAGGTAAGAGACCCCACACCCAGCTGGGCTCTGGCCAGGCCCCAGGCATGGCACAGAAAAGCAGGGCATGGCATGGCCTGGCCTTGGCACAGCATGGCACGGCCTTTGCATGGAGCGGCACAAAATAGCACAGCACAGCCCATGGCCTTTGCCTGCCATGGCACAGTGAGGCAGGGCATGCCAGGAGCCCAGCCTGGGAGTGCCAGCCATGAGCAGGCAGCTGCGGGTGCCTCTAACCCAGCACATGGACAGCAAGGGCCAGACAGCACAGGGGGACAGTGCCAGACAACACCAGGGGGACAGTGCTGGACAATACCAGGGGGACAGTGCTGGACAGCACCAGCAGGCGGCCACCGGAGCCATGCAGGCAGGAGAGGGTTGGAAAGGGAGAGTTCTGGAAGTGTGTGGGAAGGCTGCTGTGGCATTGTCATTCCCTGTGAAATTCTGCTTATTGTACAGGTATTAATTGAGATATGGAGCCAAGTGCATAATGCTGGCAGAGAGAAACGGTGCAGCCCTGCCACGCTGGGGCACGGCTCCCCAGGCCTGTCAGTGAGCGTGGCTGAGCCAGCTCTGCCAGGACCCCTGGGGACAGGGACTGACCAGGTCTGGAGAGCACTGCTCCCAGTCACCTGCAAAGGTATGGGGGGACCGAGTTAAGCAGGGAGAAAAGTAACTAAAGCTGTGGAAGAGGAGTGATCACCTCCCTGGCCCCACTGGGCAGAAGAGTCCCCCATCCAGTCTGTCACTGGGAGTCACTGGGGACAGAGATGTGGCACTCATGCCTGAAACCCAGAGCTGCTCCCAGGCCTGGCTGCCATGGAGGTGACAAGAAGGGGATGTACTGCAGCCTGCCATGGTCACTAGATTTGGTAATGGTGTGCACAGGCATTCCTCAGCCCTAGGAATGTCCTCAAGATCAAAACAATGAAGGCATTGGAGGGAGGCTCTCCTTGCAGCACCATGTCCTGGCAGGACCCTTATCCTTGCAGGACCCCCGCCATGTGCCTGACAGTGGCCAATGCCACCGTTCATCTTTTAAAAAGTGCTTCCTGTAGCATGAGATAATAAAACCACGTGATGAGTGCTGCTAATATCCCCTTGCACCAGGAAGCAGCAGCAGATGCTGAGACGTTCCTGTTGTAGCTCCAGAGTTCCTGCTGTAGCTCCTGTCTTTGGCAGTGGGTCTCAGGTTGGGCAAGGCCAGTCCTGTTCTCCACAGCCTTTTCTCGATGGATATTGCCACATAAACCCAACATGGTTTGGAGTGATTACACAACTCATGTGGAATTCAGCATGACAGAGGACACACATTGCTTTTCAGCCATAGCCCTGGGAGCTTCCTGTGGAGCTGGTGGGTGATGCTGGTGTTCAAGTTGAACAGGGACATGTGCGATCTATGTCCTGGCATGAGCAAGGGAAGGGGAACAGGACAGTCAGGAGCAGCTTATGTGCTGCCTGAAAAAGTTCAGGCCTGTAGCCAGATGTGCCCAGCTGTGGAGGGCAGTGGCAGGCAAGGGCTGAGGTTTGTGCATGAAGGGGGATGTGGTCCTGGCCCTTGTACCTTCTGCAGGGCTCGGTGAGACCCTGTGTGTCCTCCTGGTCAGTGATGAGTCCCCTTGGGTGGGGCCCACCATGGCCAACAGGCCCCAGGACAGAGCAGAAGCCTGGGTGCCCCATGCCAGTGATGGAGCAGGACCCTGGGTTCCTGCCTGTGGCTGTGCTCTCATGGGGCAGCACTGGGCTCAGCACTCAGCTCCTGGTGCTCAGCAGAGCTGACAAAAAAACCCTTTTTTTTTTTGTCAGCCCACAAGGGTTAAATCAGCTGCTCTTTTTCTGAGGGAAGAGCTCCAATGCTGCAGAGCCAAAGGTCGTTCTCCTCTGCCCTTTCCTTTGGGTTTTGAGGGCTGTGCCCCTCCTGCCTCCCCTCACTCCATGAAGACAGAGGGGAGGGCAGGGTCGTGGAGCTCTGCCCTCAGCAGCCTTTTCCTCATCAGAACAAGAGATATTCCCTTCACCCCAGCATGGAGGAGATCAGGGCACCTGCCCCATAAGCCCTGCCCAAGGGTCCAGACACACAGGCTCCAGTAAAACTCTCTGTCCTCCATGTCCCAGTGGGTGGAAGCAGTTAAACCCTACTCAGAGAACCAATGCTAACGGGCTCTAAAGCCTCTGACAAATGGACGTTCCTTAGTGGTTTCAATCCCTGTTCCAAAACACATCTTTGTGGGGTTGGTAACCTTAACTGTGATATTTAAAAAGCTTTATTTTTAAAAACTTTATTTCAGTTCAGAATCCATACATTGGTCCACAATTGGCTGAGACTAGGTGAGAAGGAAAGGGTTCAAGGGAGGTGCTGGGGAAGGAGCTACTCCTGAAGGGGCAGAGAGTACAGAGGATGACAGGCAGATGGGGCTCCATTTCCTTCTGCCACCTTTAATAAAATCAGGCTGTAGTGAAGCTGACAGGGAACATCCTATTATCGTGGACAAACCCTGAAACATGCAGAGACATCTGGTCTCTGGGAGCAGCAGCACCAGCCCCAGGTGAGGGGCAAGGTAGGGAGGTACCACAGGTTGGGGAGGAGCCTGGGGAAGCAGCCGCTTCCTTCCCTCTTTCATTCCTATTTTAAATACTAACACACAGCTGCTGCCAGGTTTTTATACTAAATATGACTTTTGCTGGGCAAATTACATTAGGATGGATGCCACAGGTATCCATTAAGGTTTATTTATTGTGATACCATTTGTATTTCATGCTTATAAATAACTTATGTTATAGCTTTTGTTTGTAGAAATGTAACTTACATATTTTATTATGCTTTCTGTAAACCTCAAAAAGAATTTTGTCAAAGCAGTACCTCTTAACAGCAGTCTACACCCTGGTACATAAAACCTACACCAGCATTATTTTTTAATACAGTGAGGAAGCGTGTTATCCCACTGCAGTTTGAGAGGTTTGCTGTCATCGTAAACTCGTTGAGCAATAAAACATTAATGAAGCCGAGGAATTACTCTGTAAGGTGTGCATATGCTGGGGCTGAGCTCTTCACAGCCTCCTTTGCAAGCAGGGCCCGGTATTCAAACTGTGCTCAGCCCAGTGCTGCCCGTGCCTGCCCCAGCCAGCAGAGCCCAGCTAGGGCAGGCTCTGGGCGTTTGTTCTGACTCACACAGGAATGGATGCTCCCCTGAACCTCAGCAGGCCCTGCGTTGCTCTCCGAGGATATAAAACACATCTAGGGAAGAACCAACCCTATTTTACAGTCCCCAACTCATGCATTACCAGACAGACTCATGTTGGTTCTTTGTGAGGAAATTACTTGGACTCTGAGCGACATCTCCCTTTGACATTTCCCATTCCGTTGTTTCCACTTTTTTTAAAGGAGAAAAAATTCCAAAGCCCTTAAGGCAATTATGTATTTTCAAAAAATGCATAAGGCATTACACATGCTCCATGGATTTCTGTAGCCTCCATGGATCACTTTATCTCCATGGATTATTCCTCAGGTGCTCAGCATTCCTGTAGCTCAGAGCTTTTGGCTGAAATCCTTTCTCGAGCTGAGCTCAAATGTGAACAGTAAACTGACAAAACACCTTCCTTCCAGCTGTACTTCCTGCAGTTTGAAAATGTGCAGAAGAGTAACAATTGCAAAGAAGAAAAGTGGAAAAGCCCTGTAAGAAATACAGGTATGAACTTTTTCTCCCTGTTGGCTACAATAATTCCCGTTCTTATCTAAGCAGTGGAGAAATGTTATTGAATTCACAAATGTCAGCAAACATGACAAATATGTGAAATCTTTTTTTTCTTAGGTAAATAATGGAAAACCCAACTTAATCTCAAGGCAAGTTTGTAATTGCACATAATAGCTTTTCCACATAATAAACTGAGTTATGGCTTAAGCAGTTCTGATTTTTGTTAGGTTTTCCCTCAATTCATTTTGCATTTCCCCAGCCAGTGGAGCCCCTCCTGCCCAGCACAGGACACTCACTGCTCCCCAGTGTAAGTCTCTTTCTTTTTTCTGCAGTTTTGGATAAACGTTATTCTTTGTAAAAGGTTTTAACACCTTCATTTTCTTCTGTGGTTCTTTTTTTTCCTGTTTCTAAAGACCTGGAAAATGTGTACTTGTGAAATAACATCATCAGTACTTCACTAAGTCTTGCTCCATCATCTCCTATTTCACTCTGTGCAACATTCAATTTTCTTGCTATACTCATAGCCTGAAAAATGCTTGTTTTCAGTCTTCTTTGTGGTCCTCATTGTCATTAACCACCTGTGATGCAAAGAAATATAGAACATTTTGCAGAAATATAGTAATTTTATTAGTTTGAAAAGGTGTCATACAAAGTTTGTACTAGCTTTCATCTCATTTTCAAACAAATATGTCCTCAAGAATGAACTTGGAGGTTTGAACTGATGAGATATTATTTACTATTATGTACAGCACTGAGAATTATTAACTGACACAAATTCAGAAGGAACACATATCCTTTTTTTTCTCTGGTTATACACTGCTTTTACGCTATTTCATAAAGCTAAAATAACAGGATTATAAATTTTGATAAGAAAGGCTGAAAACATTCTTCAAAGTAAGGCTGGTTTTCCATTGTTTTCACTATTATAAATCCTTACACTTAGGCTAGAGATAGAAAAATGCAGAAAATATTTTAAGAAATTGTTTTCACAAGGGTAAAAAATCTCTCCAACAATATTAACAGGGTTCCAGCACTTTCCAAGATGGTTTATCAGTCAGTTCTCTGTTCCCAAAGTCCTTGTCAAATCATATCCACGCCCTTGGGACTGGAGGCCCCTTTGCAGTGCAGAGCTTTGGCCACATCTCTCCAGCATGTTCTGAGTCACCTGGAAAAGCAAACACCAAATATTTTGTTAAAGAAGACCTGACAGTAGGATACACATTATGAGAGGTGGTAAAAATAATAACTATAATGTGTATTAAATTGAGGGAAAACCAGAGGAAGACTCACCAACAGAATCACCAGGTGCCCTCAAAAGCCAGTTCTATAACATGTAAGTCTGGGCATAGCAATGTGTGAAACATTTGAGAGCCAGCAGAGAAATGACTGCAGCCAGAAGCTTTCCCACGTGACGTGGCTCAGAAATGTCCTTGCTCCCCAGCCTCCAGCAAAGGGCTCCTTGGGATGTGCTGTTGAGGTCAGCCCCACCTTCCCCCCTCCAGACAGATGTCAAGAGTCCAGCCTGGCCTGGTGAAAGGTGGAACCAGACCCATCTGGCACAGCACAAACACACAATCCCCCCAGCAGCTCACCACCTGCAGGGGTAGGATGCGAAATCTGTGTGGTGACATCACCCGAGACTGAAGGACACCCCACAGAGACTGCACACTGCCCAGACATGAACTCCTCACCTGGAATGAACAGTTTAAATGCCACTTGTCCCAACTCATCTGTGTATTTGGTCTAGTGGAAGGTGTTCCTGCCCATGGCAATGGGGCTGGAACTGGATGATCTTTAAGGTCCCTTCCAACCCAAACCATTCTGTAATTCTATTTTTAAAAAACCCAAACACCAAAAGAATCCCAAACCCACAAAGAAATGATTTAAAGTACCAGATGTGTCTGCACTCCACATTTAGAGTTTTTCAGATGTTCTTTGTCTGTTGCTGCCATGCTCTTTGCTGTGATTGTGTCAGGCTTTGCTGGCTCACAACAGCCAAGCTAATAAAGTCTCCCCAAAACAGCTCCTGAGGGCTCCTTCCTGCACAGGACTGTGGGGACAGGTGCCTGCAAACTGATGGGATCTCAGCAAAGGTCTCTTTGCTGGATCAGAGGCAATAATCCTGCCTGCCTCCACTGCACGGGCATGTCTGGCAGCAGTGTGGTGAGCTGGGGCTTGTGTGGAGGTACAGGATGCAATTAGCACTTTATTCTATTCCTATTTTTTTAAATGTTTGTGCTTATTTCCTTACTAATGGAAATTGATTTCAGTTCATTTTTAAACATTTGCAGGTAAAAGGAGCCTCCTGCTTCACAGAAAAACTAACAGCCACCAGGGCTGGGGTGAAGTGGGACCAGCAGTGGGTGTTGGCCCCTAACCAGTTCCAACACACCTGGAGAGCTGGCAGCAGCATCCTCGAGTACTTTTCAAGCCTTTTCAGGGTGGTGCCAGTTCGGGCTCTCTGCTGTGGGCTCTTGAGAAGCTCAGTCATCTGCATCACTTCCTGTATTTATATTCCCATCATATTCTGGCACAGCTATAGGCTAAAGGAGAACTTCTTAGCACCTCACAAGAATGTTGGTTTAGCTTAGAAATATGGAACAGGAGGGGACTGTAGTGTTGCTCACTACCCTGCTACTACAGCCAAGCAAGTCAAATAATCCTATTCAGCCTTTATTACATTGGCTGTGTCAGTCACAGCCTCAGTCATGGCCCTGGGCATAAGCTCATCCCTGGGATAAGCACTTATACAGACAATTATTCACAGGAGAATGAACCATTCTGATGAACCTGTGCCCACGTACCTGGCAAGGTTCCTGAGCAGTCTGATACTGCACTCCAGAGGAATACTGCCTGCATTCCACAAATTTCAGGTGTGTAACAAGAGAACTTGTTAAAGGCAGGTTGAGAATCAGCTTTTAGTATGCAAAACCTAGTAGACTTGAAGTTAATGTAGCCTGTAGGGTGTCACACAGAGTGTCAGAAAGCACAGAAGTATGGGATTTGTTTGCCAGATTTTTGAAAAAACCTTTAAAAGGTTTAAACCTGTTTAAATCTTAAACAAATCCCAAATTAAACACACATCATTATCATGAAAATTACAGTTGTCCTGTATATAGGCAAAAATATGGGATGGTGAAAGAAAATGTAGTAAAACTGTAACACTAAGGCTAAGCCCTGACAGCTCCACAGTTGTGGAGAAAGTTTTTGCTTTAGTGTCTCCTTGGCAAATTTCATGCCCCCAGGACAGTTCCTCTCACAGTAAAACACAGTGTCACCATTTTTGCTGCCCCTGCAGCAGCACTGGGAGCAGAGGCAGCAGCTGTTTGGAACACTCAGATCACTCTGAACATCTTCTGGGAGCAGGTGTGAAGGACACAGGACCTGCCTGCATCAAACTGCAAACCCCAAACACCAAACAAACACCAAACACCACATCAAACAGAGTGACCAATGCAGAGTACAGACTAGAGAAGGCCACAACCCTGAGACCTTGGCCAGTGTCCACAAGTTATTTTTAAAAAACAGGCATTCCAAGAACTTCATTCAGCCTCACAATGGAAAGCATTAACAGCATCCCCAGGCAACAGCAGAGAATAAAATCTCTGCGTCCCTTTCCTGATCACAGCATCACATGGCACCCGTGTACCAACACCATGGAGCTGTTCTGAGTCCTGGGGTTTCTAAACATCCCGGTCTATACTGAACTCCTGCTGCCTCAAGAGAGTAGTGCTGTTTTAGGGTGGACTGTGAGCATGATACCCATTTTGGCATAATTAACCCTGATGGTGCATGCATGTATCAATCCCAATTTTTATGAGTCCCTGAGTAAACACAATGCCTTCACTTTGAAATCAATTATGGGCAAAGAAGATCTCATTAAAACAAAAGAAGAATGGAACAAGCAGTAAAACCTGGTAACTTGCATGCTTGCTATTTCCCAAGAACTGTACAGACAGAGACCCCACCTGAAGTAAAGGAACCTATTCCCAATAAATAAATCAGCTGTGCACTGGAATGAGCCAAGCCAAGATGACTTTTACAGTTATCTGTAAGTATTAGTCCTACTTTTTTTCAATGGGAAATAAAGAACCTCGATGCAAAAAGGGCAATACAAATATTGCAAATCCTGTTTCCTGTTCGTCACCCTTCTGAAAGAAATATAAGACTTGTTCCTAAGTAAAGGTGCTTACACATATCCATGTCTGCTAAGCAAAACACATGATCATTAGAACTAGTCTAATTTCAGTAAAAAGAATATTCTGACAGTCACAAATTTATTCCTTATGATTTACAGCTCCGTGGTTTTATCTTCAAGTGAAATATTTAATTTCTTCTTATATTGAAGCATCAAAACCATATAATTAATATATAGTCAGGCTAATCTTTAAGCGCTATAAATCAGAAGCATTATATAAACAAAAGTGTCATCTTGAACAAGATTGGGAATGCACAAAACTACTTATATCCCACTTTTATAATGATGCAGTGACTCAGAGCAGATAGAAAATGATTAGTTTTCCTTCCAAAGTAGAAAATATTGCTTCCATCTGTAAAGTATAATATTGTGATGTCATAAAGTTTTCCTAAACACTGAATTTACCCTTATTCCCTCTCAATCATTTTAAAAGAACTGCTTTCTCTTATAGAGCTTGGATTTAAATCACAGTAACACACCAAGAAGATGAATGACATTGCTGTTGGATATGGCTAAAATTGGATCCTTCAGCACAGGTGAATGATGAGACAGCGCTTCTCTTCTTGATATATTTTTTTCTTCTATTAGTTTCCTTCCATGGCTGGGATTTCAGTTTGAATTTTAATGTATGCGGTTGCTGCTAATCTTAGTGTCTGATTTTTTTTCCAGTGCCCTTTTATTGTATAGACAATTCATTCTCCAAAGCAGTAATACACTGAGGCTTGTGACTGCCCAGGAGATAAAGCAACTCAGAATAAAGTTAGAGCCAGCTCTGCAGAAAGGCACAGACAACAGGTCAATATTCTCAGAAACAACCCCTCGCCAGACAAAAAATGCACACATTTGGATCAAGGCACAGCCATTCCCTCAGAGGGCTCCCATCCCAGACAACTTACTAGCGTTGCTAGTAAGTCACCAGGGAAACATGATGGGTGTATGCAAATTCATAGCTTCAGATTTTATTGAAAGGGCAAATTGCAGCCTATTTCTTGGTTTACAGAGTCTGCAACAGATGTACACAACCCAAATTGCAATCAACACCAGTAGTTAAGTGTGAGCACTCAGATAATACCCCCCAAACCCAATTGTTCCTGGGAAACCATTCAGAGAAAGAAATTGGTTAACTATTTTTCTAGGAAGCAATTTTTCTCATGTGATTTTCACAGTGTTGTTGTTTCATTGCTCTAAAAGCCTGATGAGCTTGCATAACTTCTGCTTAATTAATGGAAATATGAAAACAAAGTTTATTAGAAAAAGGTTAATTATATCTTTGCATGACCTGAGGTTGGGTGTAAAAGTTGGGGTAGGAGTTTGAGAGGATTTTTCATCAAAATGGAGCCACTCAACCTCTGTGAATGATCTGTAAGATACTTACAGAGCGCATGAGCTGAAATCCAGTCTTCACTCCTAACATGAGCATAATGGAGCAAGGGCCCAGGGAGAGAGATGGGCAATTGGAAGTGCAGCAGGCAGGTTTGTTCTGTGTGAAGTAATCATTTTTACTATTTTGGCATGTGAAGAGGGAATCTGGTGGAATTTCCTAACCATATATTTTCTCATCAAGAAATGTGAGTCCAAGCAGCAGTCTTGACACAGACCGTTGGTTTCTTCAGTCTCCAAAGATGATGGTGTTCATTAGGACTGACATCACCTGAAAGAAAATTCAGACAGTATACATGAATATGGATGCTGTTGTTAAGTTGTGTGATGTGCTAAGAAGGAAAAATGCATAAAACCTTTACTAATCCTGCTGATATCACGGATGTTTCCTATATGAACATGGTATTACAAAAGTCCTTCTTACAAACAAATATTTCTATAACCAAAACTACCAGATGAAGAAAGTTTAAAAAAATTAATGCCAAAGCTCAGCTCTAAAGCCAAAGTTGAATAAAACCAGAAACATGAACTGACATTTAGAGCAGAGTTAATGTGAGGTACAGACTTTGAAGTTCCCTCTGGGATTTTCTCCACTGTCACTATTTCCAGAGAGCAACACGTGTGCCCAGCAATCTGTATGAGTTTGAGACAAAACCTAGGCTGCTCTTCAAGATTCTGGTTTTCTCACATCCTCCTTTCTCTGTGTATGACACTGCCAGGACTGGAGAGGAACCCTCCCTATTTCAACCAAGGCAATTGTGATTACAGGAAAAGGTCTTTAAACCTGTACCCTTTCCACCACAGTTACAAACCCAGCCTCGGAGTTTAGACATTTTAGTTTATTCTGTGACTTGCTTTACAGAGCTCTGTAGCAGGGATACAGCCACTTCTCAGCTCTATAAAGCACTGAGATCTATCAGCTCACACACTTGGGTTCTGCTGGCACCTAAGCAGAAGCTGCACAATTCACTTTGCCCATTGGCTGGCACACCCCTAGAGCCTCACAAAGCTCTGACTCTGAGCCCTCTGCTTGTTCAGCTCTACTCCTGTACCTCTGGTGTGTCTAGCTGGGAAGGGTAAGACTAATTTTAGGGATTGGCATCGTTCTTGTACAAAGAAATTACAAAATAATGATGGAATCCATTTAAAGATAAAATGCTCTAGATACGTTAGTCCCAAATGCCAAAGGCCACAACACATATAAACCTAAAAACATTACTTAGAGATTAAACAGAAAGAAAATTTGTAAAATGTCACCAGTAAATAGTTTGACTGACATTTAGAAAATATCCACACCCTAAAACCAAACACAGAGGAAGTAGAAAATCATTAAATCCTTTCTCGTAGACCAATGAGCAGCTGTGAGTGGGGTCTCCAGAGAGCTGCCACACTGCAAACTAGCCTGTAATAACTGGCCAAGGCGAAGTCAAACAGCATGTTTCACTAAATGAAAAAGATAAATTCTAGCACTACAAATCACCTTGAACACAGAGATCCACAAATCATTTCAGCATCCAGGTTAGGAACACATGGTCTGGCGTGGGAAAGGGCAGTTCTTCACTTGACTTCACAGTTATGTATCACACAAACAGTGCTCCATTACTCACAGGACAAAAACTGTTCCATGCTGCTTTGGAACCAGAGCAAACCATTCCAAACCTCTGCACAAGCACCAATAGGGGCTTGTTTTCCAAACATGAATAATAATTACGACTTCTTATAATTCATTCCTCACTAGGTTTTCATCTTCATAGCTTGTAACAAAGCCAGCTGTTGTGACAGAAGAATTTTTAAAGTTATAAATCAAGGAAGCTGGAAGAGAAGCTGCCCTTCCATTGCAAAGGCTGCTTTGCTGTGCCAGGTTATCAGCAGAACATTTGCATCACTGCAAGTCCTGTAACTCACTTCTCTTTCCCATATGTTGGGATGGATCTTTTACTATGCTTCAACAAATCACATTTTAGTAAAAAGAACATTACAGTAACACCAGAGAAAGCAGTATGAGTATTCCTTTACAAAGGATTTAGAAGGGTCAGGAACATGCACAGATTTTAACAAAATACTTGTCTGCTAATAGCACTCATTGTTTCCACTCAGATCTGAAAATTCGCGCTTTTTTTTTTCATTGTTTAGCATATAAATTTGGTATTTAAAAGCTCCAGCTTCAGAGAGTCTGCTCTTCAGACAGTCTAATTTAAGAGCTGTGATTACTAATTTAAATGTCCTTTGGAATTCTTAGTTCTTTTATCATCAGTTCTTCCTATATCAGTAAACAGATCATCATTTGCTAATAACACTAGGAAGATTTAAATACTCCAGGATTATTAAATACTTTAAATTTTAATCTGTTGGTTTTAAATATTTATTTTACTAGAAAGCTTAGCTTTCATATTGGTATTTTTCATGTTTAAAGCTAAAATTTCCAGATAAAATGCAGAAAATAAAGCCTTTATTTATCATGAAAGCAAGAATAAGCCCATTATTCCTGAACTAAAAATATTTAACTGCCAGAAACAGCACATCAGCTGAGCTTTGTAATATATATTAAGAGTTTAAGAACCACATGCCTTTCTCCCTGCTTGATGAAACCACATCAGTCCAAGACAGAATGTTATCAAGCTGTCCAAGGGAGGCACAGGAGGCTGGTGACACTGCAGCTCCCCTCCCTTATGACTTTCCTATTTCCTTCCTTTTCCCTCCCCAGATCCCTCCCATCCTGCTGCCAATTTCCATGACATGTACAGGAAGAAGGGAGGAGTTGTGGAAGGACAGAGGGAAGGAGGGAGAGGCAGAAGAGACATCAGGCAGGAAACACGAGCAGTCCAGGAGCCCAGGCAATGGATCCAGAGCCCTTCCCAAAACCTTCCACGCTGCCCTCAGGCCAAGCCTGGCATCTCCCCCATAGACCAGATTCCTCCAGATTCTGTTCAGAGTATGTAGCATTTCACCCTCTTTAGGCACACATCCAGTATATATATTTAAATAAACATTAGTAACTGAAATTTCAGGATTCAACAGTTGAAGCTAAAAACTGTGAGGGACCCAATCTTTTACCTCTGTTTGCAACAGTTCAACTGGCACTGCCATTTTTGCCTGCTTTTATGAGAATTAAATGCAAATGGCTGAGAAAAAATCCAATCCTGGTGTGAGGACAAGGCATCTGGGAGACACACTGCACACCATGAACTAGAATATGCTAGCAGCTGATGACTGAAATATTCTCCAAGTGTGTCTCTCACAGAGTATGGCCATCAGTTTTATATCCTGCTAGGAGGCTCCCATTCTCCCAGTGTCCAAAAGGGTGATGTGAAAAAGAAGCAGCCACAGGGAATGTGGAGCTCTGCATCTCCCAACACATCTTCAGAACTGGCCAAAGGGCTGAATGTAGGAGTTCACTTGAAGCAGATCCAAGCCATGAGACAGCAGAAATAGTCCTAAAATAAAAGTGTGTGAACTTAGGTCAGAGCTGACTTTGTATATAAAGAGAAACATCAGCACACTCTCAGGACACCCTCAGGATAGGTTTAGCCCCTGCCATGTGCACCAGAGCCATTGTGGTCTGGTTCTTATGTTAATAGCACAGTAACCCAGAGCAGGAGTGCAAAGAGCTCTTTCCAAAGCTGCTTCTCCTAATTCCCTACCTTTAGCCAGCAGTGAACTGCCTTCCAGGGCATTGATGGGATTACAGCAGAGGTTTGTGCTATGCCAGGGAGTCACCACAGCACTGCTGGACAGGGGCAGCAGCTACAGCCTGCACACAAGCTGCTCACAACACAGCTCAGCCCTGCCCCAGCTGGTTTTCAAAGAGTAATTGTAGGATCTTTCCTCTGAGACCCCATTCCTACATGACAGAATATGTTATTTTCAAATTGCAGTTGCATCTGAATTTTTTTCAAGAAGGACTATCACACATCCAGTCTCACCCATCAGAACTGGGTCCATCTCTGTCAGGGGAGACTGTGCTCCTGGGGAGGCTGACACCCACCAGAGCTGCAGAAGTGATGCCAGCTGGCCAGTGTGGACTCCCCCATAGGAAAGCCCTGAGTCTCACAGGGTGGAGCAATTTTGCTTGGTCTAAGGGCTGGCTACATCAAATTCTGGAAGCAGAACAATTAACAGCAGCAGTACTGACAATGCCTGATGAAAGAAATCCTTCCTCCTTCTGAAGGGAGGAGGGGATATGTTTCATTAATTATTACCTTCCAGGGTGTGTTGACTTGCTCCTGTCTGTGCTGAATTTCATGTAAACCCTCTGTTGAATGTCACATGCTCATGCGCTGCCTGAAGTGCAAGATTTTGTATTTGGGTATCTGCTGTAGCTGACAGATGTTTACAAACTCATGTATCTGCACAGCTTCTTCCTGCCTATCCATCTGTGCTCCCTGTTAGACAGAAAGTTATTCTACCTTAGGCTGGAATAATTTAAGATTGTGACATCAATCCTTATTCTGCATTTTTTAGCTGGTAGCATGCAGAGATTTTAAGTTACAGCTACTAGACTGTCATTTTATATTAATCTAAGCTGCTTATTTAAGATTCAGCCATTTCTAAAAAAGTGGCTGTAACAATATGATGCTACAGCTGTTTTTAAAGATGACAGAACTGTGATTAACTGGGACCTGTGGAATGCACAACCTGCCATAATTTATAACACGAACTTCAGCATGGTCTGATGTACCAGAAGGCTGAGCTCTTTAAAAACCTCACCAAAAAATAAACTAATACCCATTCCTCTCTGCTTTTAGCAGCACATGAAGAAGCAGACAGGTTCAGGGCTTTCTAGCACAGGCTCATCTCCAAGGATCCTTAAGCATCTTTTACAGTCCCCATAATGAGATCCTCTCTCTGTCCTGTACAGCCAGCACTATTGTCTGAGAGGTGACACAGAATGAAGCTGGGGTGTCCTACAAGCATCTCTACCCCAATGATTAGTTACACATTATTTAATCCTCTTGGGAGTAGAGAACATCAATTTCACCTACACCAACACCTTCTAGTAAGGGCTCAGGGCGGGCTCAGGCTGGGCTCAGAGCAGGCTCAGACTGGGCTCAGCCCCGTGGATGCCTGCCAGGAGCAGAACCAGAGGCTTCCCCCACACAGCAACAATAAGCAGAGACAATCAGAACCCAGGTTATTATTTTACACATATCAATTGATACAGAGATGATTAGCAGGGACAAGAGGCAGGGTGGGCTTTAAACCACCCCTTGAAGGAAATGAGAGTGGGAGAAAGGCAGCAGCTCAGCTGTAACCACTGTGCCAGGATGGTCTGGAGGGCACAGTGACCCCTCTGCTGGCTCGGGCCGAGCACTGGACCAGCACACAACTTAAAAAGCCTAAAACGAGTATTAATTACCCATTGCCTAACAGATTGCAAGTCTCTTCTGTTTTCAAACTGTTCATAAATTGATTCTAATTTCTTCTGTGGAACAATTAAAAGTGTTTTTGTTATCCTGATGAACTGAACTGTAACCAAAGCTTTTGCAAATAAACACAAAGACAGATGATAGAGCTGGTAATAAGCAGATTGCTCCTGTGTCCTGAGCAGCCACCAACACTTGGCAGTGAATATCATCTTTCACAACAACAACAACAAAGGCTAAGAGCACACGGCTGTTTCATGCAGTCATCAAAACAAAATGCACTGAATATTATATTTCATACTAAATACATTACCCTGGCAGTTTGACACTCAGCATTTCAATAGATATTGCCTCTCTCTAACATTCTGCCTGAATTTCCGCAGATGGACTTTTAAGTATCAATGGAAGATTACTTTACTTGTCATGCTAAAAAGATTTTAAAGAATGGTTGCACACACTTCATTTTTAATTTTTTCCATTTATTTTTTTTTAAAGGAAAATGATTTATGAATTCAGAATCATGGTTCTACTGAAAGGTCAAATCCCATGTTCCTTTGTGTGTCGTGCTCTTCCAGCCACTCAAATCTCTCATCTGATGTGACCAGCAAAGGACTGGGAGGATTTGCTCAAGTTAAACTCAGCTTACCTAGACAATGCTAGGCTAAGCTGAGAGAAGGTAACAGCATTCTCAGATCTCATCAATCAACAATTGTGACATTATTTTTTTAAAAAATTGTATTTTATTTTATAGCTGTGAAGCTTCCAGGAAACATGAAAATACACAAGAATCTCAATTCTCAGTAAAAACTCCTAACAAGTAAGCACCAAAGGAATAAAACCCAGCTGGATGCCATGATTTCAGAAGACACCTTGAACACACAAATATCTCTCAGGATCACAAACAGACAAAACCAGCAGCATTAGCCCATGAAAAATGTGTATTTTGAGGTTCAGCTCCAGAGTCCTGAAAATCAGACATCTGCCAAGGTTAAGTGGGACACATATTTAGTGTCTGCCAGTCACTACAGAGTTTTGGGCACAAACCAACCCCCACACCTGCACATCTCTGCTCTGACTCCCAGTCAGAATGCCTAGGAACTGCCTCATCCAACGTTGGACCTCCACACCAGCACCATCTCAGCCACTGCCATCAGATCCAACAGCAATTAACATCCTTGTAAGCTGCAGCTATTCTAGAATTTTAAATTTAGTTTTTTTTTCCAAATGGAGGAGGGAGTTCATTCACAGAGAGCGAGTTTCATCACTCACGTGGCAAATCTGCCAGTAGCAGATCACAGAACGGATTGTTACCTTTCCCTATCCATTTTGCAAAGATATTGCTTTCTTTCCAGACTGCAAGCATCACTTCTAAGTGGATTTTGAATTATAATGGGAACTTTACAAAATTATTGGTGCTATTCATATCACTAGTTAGATTCTATGGAACAGTGATATTTTCTGACCTTCCCCAAACCAGCACCTCTTAGCGTGCATTACCATAACAGAACCACAGCCAGCGGAAATTGAACATTTCCAAGTAAAGTATTACGTTGCAGGGAGTAAACAAGGAATAAAACATTTTTATACTTCTCCCTAAACTTATCTGCTTTTTGAAAATACTTATGCAGCACAAAGACATGAATTTAGTGAGAAATACAGCCAGTTCCTCTCATTTAATTGAAACATTTATGCTTTTTGTTCTGCTAGCAAAAGGCAATGAATAGTAATAATGCAAGATAAATACACAAGAAACTTATAGATATGATTGTAAAACAACATCATCCTAATGTTTCCACTTAATTACCCTGAAATGTATTCTATTTAATATTCATTACTCAAAAGCCAATTTAAAGGAGAATGAGGTGAAGGGACTTATTCAGAAAGACGGACTGTCATTCACTGCAATAGCTATCTAATATACAGAAGTTAATAAAGCAGATTAATCTACAAGTCCCTTTAAGCCATCACTGAGTTTAGAACAACTGCCTCTTTGACCCCTAACCCTCCCGCTGCGCACCAGTAGCAGGTGCCAGCTGCACTGAAATGATGGCTGAGGCGTTTTAAGGCAAAGCCTTTTCTTGCTTTGCTTCTGACCAGCAGCTGACCCTGTAGAAGCGATTGTTTCATGTGCTGGCCTAAAGGCTACACAAACCAGCAAGGGATAAACAAAAGCAGACACGGAGCAGCTGCCTCGCCCGGGGCCCTGCGGCGCCGACACCTCGCGCGGCCGTGCAGAGCTTTGTGCTCCTCCCCGGGCTGATACAAAGCGCGGTCTGGGCGGAACGGAACTTCTCCCCAGCCCAAAACTGCTGCTGCGAACTGGAGCGCAGCTTGGATGATTAAGAGGGGATTTCCAATTTGATTTAGCGCCATTATTAAGACCGTGAAATCTTCAGATACATCACTAATGATGATGTATTTTAACATTAAAAGTCTTAAAATTAAATTACTCAGTTCACATGATAACGAATCACAATGAGGCTTTAAACAAAGCAGAATTAAAAAAGACACTAAGCTCATCACTTTTTTTTTTGTTTATTAATTGACAGCACACACAGTGATAACTATACATTTAGCAATATACTTGGAACTGGGATTGCTGCCATTTTTATACATGAACAGTAAGAAGCATGTATAAAAGAGAAGCAACTGTAGCTTTCATTAATATAGCACAGCTTTGACATAGTTATTCTGCTGTTGCAAATTACACAACCACAAAGACAATCAGAGTAATGATTAAATGCAGTTATGTACATGGGAGAATACTAGTGCAAATGTTAACATATTTAAATGGGTTCCTTCATTAAAAAGATTATATATGATATTAAACCATCAATCAAATTGAAACACTAGAGTCTAAACGTATTGTCACTGGTTAAAGTAAATGACTTTGAGACTGAATTTTGGCTCACTCAATATGGTGCCTTTTCTGTTGCTTAGCCACCCAAATCTCTGCTGGCTTGGCTACAGCTGGTATATCGCCATCCCTTTCAATTAATAAAGTAAGTTATGGTAGTACTGGATAACATTTTTAAATTGGGCTAAGAGGCTGAAACAGATGTCCCAGGGAAAATCCTTCTCACTATTTTATCAAAACTTTCAAGCCTTGAGCCAGCAAAAGCTGAGTACCCTCGTCCTGATTCAGCTGAGCCTTTAAACACATTTGATTTTAAGCATAGGAACAATCATGCCTGTGGGTTTGATCTGCTCTTAAGATGAAGTATATGCTCACAAATATGAGTGAGGGTCTTAGGCACTCAACATCTTGCACCAGTACCCTCTGCCAGTGCCAATTAGATTTCTATGTGCAAGAGTTGCTGCCTGGGCCATGAAGCATGTGTTATAAACACAGCTCCAGTGCAGGTTTTCTTCTCCATTGCTGTGCATAACTCCACACTAGCTGTATAAGGCACTGAGCTTTATCTGAAAAACAAAAGCATCACTTATTTCACTATATAAAAGGGAAAAAAGGAAAGCTGCAATTTATACTACTTTCTCATTGTAGTAATGCCACTTGATTTTTCATTGCTATGCTTCCTGGTTTCCACTTTCCAGGCAGTGCCTGTCGTGCTGCTTCACTTGGTGCCTCCCATCTCTGGGTCCTTGGTCACTGGACAGCCTGGGCAAGTTCCCCAGGACATCAGCCCCCTCCTCCTCCCCAGCACCTCCCACCTCATCCTGACTCCTGGCTCTGGTCTTTGTTCACCTGCACACCTTCCCTCTTACCTACTGTGACACTCCTGTCCCAGGGGTCCCTCTCCAGCCCTTGTATTCCACCAGATGCTCCTCTGGCAGGGAATGCTGGATCTTCCCATGTCTGAGCTGATGGTCCCTTCCTCCAGCACTGCCCACCTGCTGCCCCCTGAAATGCTGGACCCTCGAAGGGCTCAGCTCGGGCACAGCCTCATCCTACAGACACCTGGCCCCAAAGCACCTCTCTGCCAGCACTGGCCCCAGCTGGGGCTCACCTGGGCTGAGACACGGAGCAACCCTGCCAGTGGCAAGGGGGAACCCAAACACTGCTACAGTGCTCAGTCTCATCGAAAACCCAGCTCACTGTCCACATGATCTTTCTGAAAATGATGCACAGCAAATAATCACTGGGCACTGCCATCCCTCACTTGGCCACCCTGTACTTTACATCGTTGGCCACGAAACACCCAGGAAAGAAAGTGAACACTGGAATGCCACTGAAATCCTGTTTCTATTCAGCCAACCAACCATCTATTCCCTCTGCACCCAGCACAGAATAATTTCAGAGATGCAAGCAAGAATACTTTACCTATTGTGCCTCATTCATAAACACTTGTTGGAACTGCAGGTGAAAGATGTTACAAAACTCATCGATTTTTGTAAAGAACTAAAAGGAATAGTATTTTACTAGACAAAAATTGAGCTAACAGCCTAATGTGTAGAGTTCAGCAAGATCTGCATTAACAGAAGGTAAAAGTAGCTTCTTAAGACCAAAAATTACAGTTTTATTTATAAAGTGAAGCAGCAGAGGCTTCAAGTCTCAATCTGAGAAAAACAGCAAAGTAGGAGCTTCTAAAAACTATTTATCAAACTGCTTAGAACACAACATCAATAGTTGAGTGCAGTAAACTTAATACCGTGTTCTACCCATATACCTGAAATTCCTTCCCACGTTAATTCCGTGTGGCTTTAAGATCCCCTCACCAAGTGGCTATCTGCAGATGCTCAGTCCGCTCACCCGGGGCTACGGGCCTCGACACGGCAAAACCCGGCCAGAGCCAGCAGCCACTGCCGAGTTTCCCAGGGATGCTGAAACTTGCTCCTGAGCATTACGGAGCCGTTTCACTTCCAAGTTCTCTATTGCTCCCTCTCTGTACAGTAACGTCAACTCATTAAAGCCCCGAGCTGCTGCGGGGCACACGTGAGGGAGCAAGGTAGGAACGAGGGGAGCGATCCCACCGCACTGTCCGCAGCAGCCGCACCGTGACCACGCCGCTGGACAGCGCGGGGGTGATGGGGATAATGATGATGATGATGATGATGATGATGATGATGGTGATAGTGACAGTGATGCCGCCGTTCCGGACGCACGGAGCGGTGACGCTGCCCGCAGGACAGCGGGACACCCGCACTCGCGGCCGCCGGTTCCTGCTGCGGGAGGGCCCCGGGTTCGCAGAGCCGCCCCTTCCCAGCCCCAGCCCCTCCCGCGGGCCCGGCCCGCACCTACCGCCCGCCGCCTTCTNGCCTCACGGCAGCCCCGAGTCCCGGCTGGGAGCTGTGCAGGGAGCGCGGCAGCGGCGCACGTACCGAGCTGCCAAACCTCCAAAGTGGAGCACGGTTGGCCAGCAGGCCGCAGGTTTTCAGCACCGTTGAGCGTCTGTGACCCGCTCCTTAACAGGGTTATGCATTACTGAGACCAAACAGATGTCCTGAAAACTGAAACCGCTGGTTAGGAAGCAGCAATCGTGTTCATTAGCTTCCACGATAGTCAAATCGTCCGTAAACCCAGTGTTTAATGGCCAGCCAATGAATAATCAATGTCTCACTTTTCATCTGAGTGTGAAAGTGAGAATAATCTAATACGCTGTGCCCCCGGTAGGGCACCAGGCCCGGGGTTCCGCTTCTATTCAGGGCTGATTTATAACCCAATGGAAACCTGATGTAAACATATGATCAATGAGTCCCATCATTGCTAATAATAACCCCCAACTGACACACTCCCTCATCTCCAAAGCCATCCCTTTAGGCTATTAGTTTCATCCAGCTAATCCTCTCCACTATTCCTGCCTGCTGCTTTTACCTTGGCCATCCGTTCAGTCCAGCAGACTCAGAAGTAATTTTATACGCAGCAGAGAGCGGGTGGAATTGATTTTTCGCTCAGTGCTCAGTTCCCATCTGAATAATTATCAATTTTACTGCCTCATAAAGGGAAGAGTCAAAATTTCAAATCAATTCAAAAGAGCTTCTGAGACTACAGAAACTGTGCATGAGAATAAAGGTTAAAATTGGCAGTGACCTCGGGAGATGATGTCAGATATTAGTACCCTGAATAGTTGACATCAAAGGCACTCAATAGGATATGACTAGTGCTAATGCAAATCATATTTATGCTGACTGCTGGAGACCAGCCATTAATATTTAAAAGAGTATGTGAAAGCTTGCATTCAAAATAAATATAACGTATTCCGCAGAATCTGAAGTTAATAAAGACAGATCGCTGCCTAGTCACATACTGTAAAGTGAAAGATTACTGCATATTAACAGACAAAGTATTACATCAGGATTGCAACAAATGGACGGCAGCCCGAAGCCCAGCCTGCTGCTCTGCCCCTTCAATCACTGCACGTGAGGTGCAGTGTGGAGCAATCCAACAGCCCCAGACACTGACTGCTGCTTCCAGGAAACCCCTGTCAGGCGTGTAAAACATAAGAACCTGTAATATGACAAGGGAATCATCCTATTCTGGTAATGATGTCAATAACAAACACCATTAATATTCTTGGAATATAGTGCCAAGATTATATTAGCTACCATTAGTTCCTTTTCACCTTCAATTAGAACAACAAGCAAATGCCAACAGCAACTGGTGACTGTATGCCAGGCTTTTTACAAATGACACCCAGCTAGCAGGGAAACACAAATGACCACACTCATCATTTGCATTTAGTTAATTTCTGTTTTTGTTAAAAGCCTCCTGACCTGTGAAACACACCTCCTTAAATGGCAGCTCTGCCACTGCATTAGATTCCTGTAAACAAGCATTTTCAAATAGTTTAATGAGAATTTAAGGGCATGTGGCATGGAGCAAATGTGGAGATCTGTAGCTATGAACATTTTGGTGTCTCTGTAATGCACTTGGGTTGTGAAAACCTGAGGGAGTTGAGAACAGGCAATCTCTCCTAAGCACTACAGAGGCCACTTCCTTTTCAGAAGCATGAGATTTAATTTCTATTGTATTTACCTTTAATAGAAAAAAATCCCAGTGAGTCATCTACTGCAAATAAAATATTCAAACTTGACAGCATGCAGACATTCAATTTATACATTTCATTACCAAAATGTGTAGTTCAATGCCAGAATTTGTTCTTCTTCCTCCTAAAATACTTTAGAGACTTTTCTCCCCCTTTGTCTATAGAAATGTATTGATGATCTCACAAGCATCTTTTTATCAGCAAAAATGAAACACCCAGTTTTAAGATGCTGTACGGACAAGTACAGAGCCTACACTGTTCAGTGTGACAAAAATAACTTCAATCCTTGGTTGTTATGAGAACACAGCTGAAGCTACTCAGGGTTGCATCCCAGAGTAGGAAAATTTGTTCTGTCACTAAATAGCCACTGCTACCTGGTGTTAAGTACCCCAAAACCCAGGAGAATTCAGAAATATAGTAACATCCCATAGAAAAGACTGTGAATTCACCTGCTGTAGAACTTCTGGGTTCTGCTGCGTAAAGTGGAGTGATGTCTGTCCATCCTGTGAAATGGATCTACCTCTGAGAGTCGTCTTGTCTTCTTTAGCCAGGTGCCCGAAGAAGCAGGTGACAATGTAGTCTAAAGTAGCACAACAGCTGGAGAAAACAATTGTATCTGTGTAAAAAATGAAACAGTTTTGTTATTGTTTCCATAAAAAATAACTAATAATGACATTTCACAGTACTTCGAGAGCTCAAAGTTTAATCTATTTGACATTAGGCTAGATGATAAATCACCCAGTCTGGTTTTGGCACAGGGGCTGAGCAGCTTTGAAGACTGCTTTTACTAAGGCCCCTTTGCTGCTGGGGAACTGCTTATTCATGTTATAACATGTCATGGGATATCTACATTAAGGAACCTGTAACTGCAGCAAGCCTCATTCAGCACTGTATGAACACTGTGGCCCCTCTGGCAGGATGAGGGCTGACATTTTACTGGTATTCAGTTTCACATTCAAAAGACTGCAGATTCCTGGGAACTAAAATTCTGGTTTGATCTGCCTGCTGAGAAGACAAGGTTAAACTCAATAGAACTCTTGTCCAGGCTTTCCTCAGGAAGGGTTTCCCAGTGTTTTTCTCTGCCCCAAGGAGCTTATAATCCATGTCAGGTGCCAAACACTGAACAAGGGCCATTAAAGGCAGTAAAAAGGTCATCACAAACAGTCAGATAGTTCACTTACTAACTAGTAATTAAAGTGGGTTGAAGAGTATTGAATACATTAAAAGCAGTGTCCTGGCCTGTGGTTCTCATGCACTCTTCCCTTGCCTTGCTCTGGCAAACAGTGGGGCACCTTCCCCTGCCCAGCTGCCATCTCCTTGACCTGGCACCCAAGGGACTCCCTGGGCACCTGGACACAGCACCCTGTGCTGCCTCCAGCTCCCACCTTGTAACCATTCGCTCTACAGCTGCCAACTCCATCCCAACACAGCCCATGAAGCTCCTCGTGCAGGCAGCAGCTGAATCTGCTGGGTGCCAAGCTTAGCCCTGATACCCTCTGCAATTCCAAACATCCCATCCAAATGAGTGGAGTGTTGAGAGCTCCATCCTGTTGCCACTAGCTTCAACAAGAACTTCTCTAGGCCTTTTATAGTTCACAGTATTTATTTTAGATGGGCCACTGGAGTAAGGGATGTGGGGGTTGCAAAAGGAATTAAACTGTTAAAATGCTCATTCTAAGGGAAAAGGGATTAGAAGGATCCAATTAAATGTACCTTGAATTCTTTAAGCTGTGCTAATTTGGAGGCCTGCCAACCTTGCAGTGTTCATTTAAACACATCCCTCTAGACACTGGAGTATTTTGATCTGTGTCTATTTAACTCCTTGAGCTCTGTGCTGACACTATTAACCCTTCACCATCTAAATCCTAACAGCATCTTGCTAAGGATGTTTTGGAGGAAACACTAAAGGGACATTTACAGCCAGAGAAGAAGTGTTCTCCTAAGGCTTGATCCTCCAAAGCAACCAGCTGGCTCAGCAGCAGGATCTGGGAGTCACCTAACAGCTCACAAAAATGAGCTGGAGCCTCTCAACTCTGTCTCCACAGGACCAATGAGCTTCTGAGGGCTGAACTCAACAGGGCAGGAGGGCAGGACATTGCTGGAACAGAGCTGAGTTCAAAGCTGTGAGTGTTGACAAAGCCAAGGCTGCAGAATCTGGCACTGTCGTATTCCCAAACAAAATAGTCCTGCATATAAACTAGAAATGCAATTCATGGTGGAATTGAATCACCATCAATAACAACAAGTGAGAGATTTGAAAATACATATTTCATAGGAGGGCTCTGCTGTATTTCCTAACCAGTGCTTAACTCTATTTCTTTTTATATTGAATAATACAAAGTAAATCACTATCATTACTTTACAAAACAGCAGTAGTTCTAAACATGCTGATACTGTGCAAGTAGGTATTTTACACTCGACAGTAAGTGATTTTAGCAGGACAGCAGACAGGTCTACACTATCATTTGCTCATGAGAATCTGATAGGAGTGTTAAGAGTTACTTAAATTTGCCCATAACTATGTATCAAGTATGCTTCCCTATGCTCATTTTTCCTTTTGATTGCAGACAGGGACTGTCAAGCAAATTCCCTTGAATGACTCTTTTGGGCATGTGGAACCCTGTGCTTTGCAGAACAGTGTTCTCACTAAATCTTAGTGAGACAAGCCAACCAAATAAATAGAACAAACAGGAGCGATGAGGAGCTACCAGCTCTAGGCTATGGACAGATAAATGGGTGAGAAGACAGAATAAAGATATAGTTATAAAAGAAACAGAGAAAAATCTTGGTATAATCAAGAAAAATGCAGTCAAATCACGCTTCTCACTTCTGGTCCACTCAGCTCCACGCCCTGTGTACAAATCATTTGGATCACGAAGCGAGCGGGTCATGGTTACACAAACACCACCTCCAGCTCCGGGTGTGTCAGCAGGGAGCAGCAGCACTTCAGCAGCTTTGTCAGGCAAACGGAGCCCTCTGCACCTCCCTGATGACCAGGTGGGGGCCGGGGACGGACAGAGGACACGGATGGCAGCTGTGGCACCAGTCACCAGTCCCTTGGGTTTCTGCTCTGCTACGAGGTGTTCATTTCAGATTTGGGGGCTTACCTGCACTTCTCCGTTATCTGTGTGGTTTTGCTTAATGTATTTAGTTCCAATCAGCCGTCAGCTCATTCAATTGCAAGTTGAGCATGTATCTTAGATGTTTTAGAAGAGACATCAAGACCCCAGAGGACTTGACGATGCCTTTTGGTCTCAGCAATATGACAACAACCTGCTGGAAGGAAATTGTTTTTCAGTAGTTTAATGTCATTGTAGTAGTTTAATGGCATTGCTGAATCTCTGCAAATGAAAAGATTTTGGTTTGGCAAGGAGAGGGAGATAAGTGGTATTTTCTTTGTCCATCAACTGCATGTAGTTCAATACTGGCATTATTTGCCTTTGAGACTAAACTTGGAAAGTAAATGGATTTAGCAATTTAACATCTGAATTAGGCAGCAAGACAGAAAAAAATGTTTTACTTTTTCCTCAATGAATAGCATCCTGTACTATTAATCATATGAGAATTAGAAAAGCTTTGCAGAGATTAGTGACAAAATGCCAGGCAGACTGCCTTAAAAGGCTCTGATCCATTGAAGACAGCTGTGAAAAAGCCAGGTAAACACTTTGGAAGGGAACTGCTGGAGTGTTTATCCTCCCAATAAAAGCTTGGATGAGGGCTTCCGTTACAGCTGATTTGCAGTGAGGTGCCTCAGAAGGGAAACATATTCCTTATAAAGTGGGGAATCAAAAAAGGTATTTACTCAGCACCAGAATGAACACTCCTCAGGAAAAAGAATCTGGGGAACGTTTGTCCTACAGCTGACAGCAGTGATAGTCTCAAAGGTTTCACATACATAAAAAGAATGGAGAAGAATGTCACATATTTTTCTGTGAAAGAAAAGTGATCCCCTTGTATATATTTTTTAAAATAAAAATACAGCTATTTAATTTTTATAAACATTTCTGAAAATGACTTGTATGTTCTAATCAGTTTAAAACACAATTCCCCCTCACATGGCTAATAGCCTTGAGCCCTACTGTTCTGAGATGTTCTTGTGGCACTGATACAATTCAGTGAAAAAAGCAATGCTTGGATCTACTCACAAGATTCTATGTGGGCAAATAACACAGAGGAAGTAAATTTATATTTCACTGTCTGATAATTGATAATGTCCCAAATACCAACATTTTAAAAGGGATAAAACATTTAGGAAATTAGGAAAACACAGTGACAGGTGAGACTATTGAGATTATTAAAATAAAATCAACATTAAAAGCTATAAACTATCCAGTAGTTCTTCTGGACATGTCATTACAGCAGTATGGGAAAAATAACATTTCTTTAACACAAATGAAGAATTTAATGGCTGACTTGAATATTAATTCTTGATACATGATATTAAGGAAAAATAATCAGTTTGTCAAACTGATTTCCATTTTCAAATGGAAATTTAAAAAAAAAAATGAAGTCTTTTTCAGCTGACTAATCATGGGAAGTAAGCACAGGCATGTGGACACAACCAAAACAGGGGGACACAAACAAAACTTGGGGAGCTAACATGAAAACAAATGAAAAAGACCAGTGGGATCCTAATGATGGAGGCAGAAACCAAATGAGACCATTGTCCATCCAACCTCCTGTTAAAACCAGGGTCAGCATCAGACAGATTCCTCAGGACTTTTTCCAGTATCTGGGAATGTGTCCAAGGATGGAGACTCCACACTGTTTTGTCCTTGTATGTTTGTATTTATTATTGGTGCTGTAAGGACATTGAGAGGAACTGAAGGAGTGCATTGGATAAGCAAATCTAGGGCTTATGAAAAAAAAGTGAGCTGTTAACATTTTTATTGTTACTTTTCTCAGCAGAATATTAGGCATTCTACAGAGCATAAGTTTTCTAAGGTGCTCCTAAAAGAAAATTAATAATTTTTCATAATTAAACTCCAACATGCCTAAACCACAGAAGTTTGAAGCTAAGACTGGAAAGATATAATTTTCTTACTCCTCCTACCTGCCTTGAGTGAGAGATCAACACTTTTAGAGAGGGAAAAATAAACAGAACACCTGAAAGCTGAAAGCTTATTTAGCTTTTACATTTTCTTTTCTCCCTTTTTTGTTAGTTCCATTTGTTTTTCAAAGAGATATTAAAAGTAAACATGGTATGCTAGTGAATTATAGAAATGAACATAAGCAGTGTCTCCCATGGAAGAGGTGTGGAGGATAGCAGAGCCCAGGTCAATGCTTGCTGAACTGGCCAAGGTCAGGTTCAGGCAGAATAACTCACCTGCAGCGACAGGCGGGGTCAGCCATGGGCAGGAACCACCGTGCCATCATCACTGTGACAAAGCACTCAAAATATCGGGGAGATGGATTTTGTTATACAGCAGAATGACCTGAATACTCCTCGTGCTGCTGCTCAGCTCTTCCCTGCCTGTTCCCCTCAGAGTGCTCCCCTCCCGAAGTGCTGCCTGTGTTTGTTTAGCAGAGCGAGAACGCCTCGGGACCTCCCTGCCCTCCTGCGGGCCCTGGGCAGGAGGAGCAGCAGCAGCTCCTACAGAGCCACACCTACACACGCTCATGGTGTGGGCTCCTGCTCCTTCCCCCAAGAACTCCCCTAATCAAGAAATTTGACTGAAGGTTTTGAACAGCTTCCCCATCAGAAACTGCAGGGTATTCCAAGGTGACCAGAATGTAACTGCATGATTTATTTTTTCTTCCTCCAGATGCTGTCTCCTTCTCCATATTCCAAATTACTTTAGACTAGTACTCCCCAGCTCAAACCCCAAATATTGGACAGTCATCTGGTTCAAAAGCATTAATTAAACAGTGCAAGTGAATTCAGTGAACTGCAACCGGATGCTGTGCTTTTATCATACTCCAGGTGTGCTTCTGTAGCTCTGATTCTCCCCTGAAGTGCTTTCAGGAAGTACTGAGTAACTGGTTTCTTTTTTCCATGGGCAGATACCTTTACATTCCTCAAATCACATCACAGCTGTGCAGAACAAGCATTATTTACACAACAGCAATGCCGATCAAGTAAAACAAAACCCCACAGATACCTGTACACACATTAATATTTTTCTTCTGTATAACAAATGCATGAGTTTTCAGTACGATTCCAGGAGAGGCACATTGATAAGTTTAAAAATTCAGGCTTGTATAAAAACACTCCCTGTAAAATCTACATGTTTAAAAGAATTTATCCAGTAACCAAAAGAGTCACATTTTTTGGCTATTCAAAATCCAAGCGTCTTCCAAATTCCAAACATCAAAATTCAGCATCTTCCATTGTCCCTTATATTATTATTTTTTTTAAGATACACATGAATGTGCTGCCTTGAAAACCTGAGCTATCTAAATACTTAAACTCTTTCTTTAGCCAAGTGATAGCAATTCCTACCTACTGCAGTGAATCCTTCAGCTATTGGGGTCAGAATACAGATTAAGATGTGACTTCTAAACAGGTAATGGAACTCATATGATCCTGGGTCAGACACTCCAAAAAAGAGTGGCTTAGTTTTGGATATTACTGAAAAATGGAGTACACATTCATAGAAAATACTGATACTACCATTGACTAATATTAACAATATTAACAGATGACAGAAGAATGATCTTACAGATTTGATGACATGATAAATTCTAAACTAGCCAATAAATCAGAATATTTTTAAAGACAAAATATTTTCTTGTCTTCAGTAGATTTCAAGTTTTCAAATTTACCATTGGATATAACTTGCTATTAGCTTAAAATAATAAGCTCAGGATATTCCAAACCCACTCAAGTGCTTTGCCATCTGCCACAGCTCCCAGTCCAGGAAGAGTGGAATGATTCTGTCCAGGACTCCAGGTGTATCTTGCCTTCTGCAGGAAACCTCACCAAGATTTATCACAACCCAAACCATCTCAGAGAGAGACTTATTTTGGTGCCTAAGTGAGCTCCTTTAACAGGCTGTGTGCTGACAAAGGTCCCTGCTTGAGTCCACAAGCCCAATCCAACCATCATCTTTGTCGTAAGGATTCTTGTTTAGGGAATTAAACACTGGATATACAGGAATGTGCCCATTAGGCATGTTTAACTATACAGACAATACACTGACTTAACTGAGAGCAACTTTCCACTTCCGTGGACTTTCTTTATGTGGCAAAAATAAACCTGGGTGTTGCTAATCTTTAACTACCCCGGATTTGTCCCCACCTGCAAGACAAGGACAGCTCTGAATGAAAGTGTCACAAAGAAAAAGTCAGTTTAAATTCAGGCTGATATTATGCAAGATCTGCTGTTTTCCTGTGGAGAAGTGGGAACATGGTGTACTTTAATTTTAAAGTTTTCCAGTTTATGAGGAATACACAGTGCAGTGAAAATTTACAGATTGAAACTAATTGCAGAGTAGCTGGATATATGAGGATGCTTTACAGTGCATGCAGGAAACAAAATGGGTTTGCAAGTATAGAAAGGGAAAAAAATTGCATTTCTCTCTTTTACAAGCCTAGTGAGAGCTCTCAAAAAGCTCCTGTTTCACATGGCACTTCAGTCACACCTGTATTTCAGATATCACTATATAAATAAATTCAAGTGAACTGAAAACTGCATTTGAGCTGTTCTAGATCCCTCTCATTATACCAATACAAAGTCTGTGGTGGTGTTATTTCATATTTCACATAAAGACTCCCAAGGTGAGTAATTGCTTACTAGCAGGTCACTATGGGATACTGAAAGCAGCATTTTGACACAGGCCTGAAGTACATTGTCAAAGTGGTCGTCTCTGTTCAACTTGAAGATGCCAAAGCTGACATAATTTCTGCATAAGGCAGATTTGAGTGGAGAGAAACAGATGGAAATGCCCTTGAGTTTCAGCAGATAAACTTGATTTTTTGACAAAGTCCCATGAGAGAGTATTTGATTACATCTTAAGAAAGAGAGATAGAGAGGAAGGAAGGAAGGAAGGAAGGAAGGAAGGAAGGAAGGAAGGAAGGAAGGAGAAAGAAGAAAGAAAGAAAGAAAGAAAGAAAGAAAGAAAGAAAGAAAGAAAGAAAGAAAGAAAGAAAGAAAGAAAGAAAGAAAGAAAGAAAGAAAGAAAGAAAGAAAGAAAGAAAGAAAGAAAGAAAGAAAGAGACTTATTTAAGCGGCTGCAAACCTAAAATATTTTGATGGCACTATCTAAACTTATTTTTTGCCTCTATTTTCATTACTATTTGGAAGAAAGATGTAAAAGACATAAAAGATGCAAAAGATGTAAAAGATCTGTTAAGTAAGCGTGACTAGAGTTTAAAAGCCACTAAGCAATTAGTATGCAAAATTAAAACTCAAAGCTCTGAATCCCTGCCGCTGATATACAGCCAGACCATGACTGGATCTATCAGCATGAATTCCTCAATCTGAACAGAGTTGCAACACATGGTTTTATAGTTTTTCATGTCTCAGCAAAACCTGGTTTTGATCCATTACCAGAATGGTCTCTTGGGCCGCTTGCTGATGTATACACACCCTAAATGTATTCCTCAGAAAGAAAACGTGTCCTTTTTAAAAGCCTCTGTTTTACCAGTCACAGATAGGAATGACTTTTTAATTCAACTCCCTGTTTATAGTATAAAAATAACAGCGACTGGTAAACATTTTTGTTGTTATTAACAAGCAGTAATGACTTTTGGATCCACCGTGCAGCAGATCCCAGTGCAATCCTCTGTACAGATTTCTGTGCTCACAAGGTCTCGTTACCAAGTTTTCTTAGTATCTTGTAACAATTTAATGCTCATCTTCGCAGGACCCAGAGGGAGTTTGTCTTCATGACAGTCTTTCTCAAACCTGAGGCAAATAATGAAAGTGAGCTAAAACAGAGCAAAAGCACAGCAAAGCTGAAGCTCTTGCCCACGATGGAGCAGCCTTACTCAACTGAGCCCTCTGATGTGACCTGGACAAGCCTGGCCTGCACAGAACCCAAGTGCCAGACTTGCCTTTGTTACTGCTTATCATTCTTGGCAATTTTAACCAGAGGAAAATACCACAAAGCTGTAGGTTTTTGAAAGGATTTCCACTAGGAACAGCATAACAGCATACAATGAGATGCTCGGCACCTCTGCTCTCCATGCTGTCCTGGCTGTGATGGCAGCTTGGATCAAGGAGTACTGAGCAAACTGGGCATTACCTGTTCACAACCCAAACATTGCCTGCTGGGAAAGGGAGTTATGACAATGCAGTTGTGATTTTATAGTAGGCAATTAAAAAATGCCCTAAAACCTTGCCTGAGATTGCACAGATGGAGCATCGTTTAACACACTGAGGCCTAATCTTAAAGTGGGTCAGCCTCTGCACAGCTCTCCTTCCCACCCAAGGAAATTCCCACCTGCAAATCATCTCCCTGCCTCATTTCAGTTCTTTCTCTTAATGCTACTGGTTACCAGCAATGACAAATTTACATCTGTTGGGGGTTGGATCTGTTTCTTTTGTGTTTGTGGAATTTTTTCCTGATGGTTTGCTAGGTAACTGATGGCTGAGTACTTTATGGATACTTGACTGAAACAAAGGAGGCAGCAGGTTTCTCCGGGGGGGGAACAGCAGTGAACAGCAGTTTGGTCCGAGGACACCGCTCCGAAAGGACTGGAGTACCAGGGGACCCTGCTTGTTTTCTCTTTCTCTACTGGATTTCTCTCCAGAGGAAGACTGAACACATTTTTCTCCACCATCGGACTTTCGTACAGGACTATTTTCACTTCATAGAACTGCATTTACTGCTCAAGGAGCATTTCATCTGGACTGCTTTCACCGCCCTGATTCCCAGGGTGTCAGGTCACATCCCTGACTCTGTCAGGGCATTTTCTGAGGTTTTGTTGTTTCTTTGTTTTTGCTTGTCTCTTAGTGCTATTACATTTGTATTTGCCTTTGTTTTGTCTAATATTCCTAGTAAAGAACTGTTATTCCCACTCCCAAATCTTTGCCTGAGAGCCTCCAATTGCAAAATTATAATAATCTGAGGGACGGGGTTTACATTCTCTATTCAAAGGGAGATTCCAGCTTTTGCTGGCAGGTACCTGTCTTTCAAACCAAGACAACATCATACAACTGAAAAAATGAAAGGGAAAATATTGTTTCCAAACACCTAATGCACCGTAGTACCACCCATTTGGTATCACCTGATGTAGGGATAGAAAGGCATAAGCTACTGTTTAAAACATTAGTGTTGGTTACCGCTTCTAGCAAGTACAAGGCAATTTATGCATTAGGGTGTAAAAGAAAGGTAGATGCAAAAAAACCAGACTGGGAATATGGTCAGGGAATATGCTTAAAAAAGTAACTGGGGCCTGTAAGAAGCTGGAATGGTAAATTAGAATTACAGAAGGGAAGAGGAAAGCAAATATTTAGGTAGGAATGATGATCAGAAAATCAAAATCAAGCCTTACTAATTAAACAAAAACTAACTTACAAATGAGAATCCAGAATGGTTTTTGCATTTGTAAATGGCGCTGCAGCACCTCTCTTATTCCAAGTACTACAGTCAGGAACACAGTGCAACTGGGGAAGAGATACCACTGTAGAAACTAGCTCCAAATGGTGTTAAATCTCTGTTATACTAAACAGGAGCAGAATCTAAAAGGTCTTTGAAAAGAAAAACATAGCAGAAAAAGAAAAAAGTCTTATAGTATACCTGGATATTAATTTATTTTAATTCTTTACATAACTAAGAAATTACAAAAATTTAACTCCATTTAGCTTCCTACAGTGAACTATTTAATACATCCCAGACCGATAATCTTAATTGGAATTAATGTTGTTGACAAGTCCTGGTCTAGTTATTGAGAAGATCAGTGAACTTCAAATTCTGTGGGAAAAAAATAAAATGAAATTAAAAACTCTGTCTGTGAGATCAAGTGGGAAGGCAGACACTAGTTTTGGAAACCAGTCTTGAAGAGTAAAATTCTCAGGGCACAAACAAGACAAAAAGGTAAGACTGCTGTAAATTAACCTGAGCTGCTCTTCTCCGCTATTAAATTCTCTGTTGAAAATCTCAACTTCCCTAACACAAATATATACCTGTGTCTTGGTTTGAAAGACAG
>WBNO01011446.1:0-11894 GCA_013400575.1 Peucedramus taeniatus
CATTAATTGTACTTTGAGGACACCTGTAAGGCTTTGTAAAGCTCAGATGCATTGCTGCTCTATGGGCTCTACAGTAATTGCAAAGTTACTCTCCCAGTGTCACTGATTGGTAGTGTTATATTAATCAAGGGGGTTTTGTATGTTTATTTAAAGAAAGGATTGTGTTGTGAAATGAAAACTAGAATTTAAGAGATGTTTTTAAGGTGAAATCATGTGCAAAGGAAACACACAGCATTAGAATATTAGTAATATGCATTGAATTCTACTCAGTCATTAATAGTTTTTACATAGAAGATATCCATGATAGCACAGCAGAACTCCATCATGCCTTTCCCAGCTTACATGTGCTGCTTCTAGCACTATTTTTTGTCTGTAGCTTATTCTATTATTATTTTTCATTGTATGCATAAATACATGTTATACCTTTCCTGTGCTTAATATTCTGTGGTTTTGGTTATTTTTTCTATAAATTACAGTACTGCACTTGTCTTAAAAGAGTTTCTGGTAATTAAATATTAGGAATGGAGAAAATATTTAGGAATATTTCTGGTGTATCTATTGTACTTTGGCATTAGTATTCAGAATTACTACAAAAAGTTAAAAAAGTTAAAAATAAGTACTTGGCGTATTTGACCTCTGAAATTCAGATTGATCTCATCTCTTTTGACCTTCAGTGTTATGTGAACTGTGTATTTGTATAGGTGAAGCCTTATTGAACAATGGCTTTAGTTCAATGAGCTGAGACAAGTATTTCTTCTGCATTAGGAATGGACAATTTACCTTTAACTTTAGAAAACAACAGTCTTTCAAATCGTGGAAAGAACACTGGGAGTGCTTGCCTGAGTAACCTTTTATTTCTCTCTCCTGCATATGATGTGGCCAAATGCAAAGAGGTACTGTTCTATTTTTAATTTGATAGCTAGGAAATCCATCTTTCTAAACTGGAGCAGTCTTGGATGCTTAGTGGGTTACATGTGAGAAAAATATTTTGATGAAAAGTTAATTAGCAGGTGTGAATGTTCTGTATTTTTTTATTTTTTGGTAGTGCTCTTTTCCATTTAAAATTAATTTTCTTTAAAAAGTAATGCTAGGAGGCTGCAACTTTCATAAAATTGTAGATGGCTAATAAAAAGTACTACAACCTACCATAAAATAATATCCTGAAATGAAAACCTCATGGAATTGCCTTCAGAAGCATTTTGCTAGCAGAAAATCTTTTGTGAGCTGAATCTCTCCTGAAATGCTTGCAACAGAAGTGTGTTGTTTTCCAAGGAGAATTCCTTTGGATCTACAAATACTCAATATCAATCAAATTTCCTTTCCTCTTCCAGCACTTCAATTTGACAGCATTTAACTTAACCGATCACTTAAGTCAAACAATTTAGTGAAGGATTCAAATAGGTTAAGTATCTACTATAGCCCTGGATCCCTCATAGTTTGGTGGTTGTTCTTGGCTAGTCCTCTAGCTGTGAGAGACAACACACTCAGAGGGAGATGCTGGTCACAATGATCTTCAAAAATTCATGATGTTTGGGAAAAGCTCCCCGTGACTGGAAAAATGCAAAATGTCACAGCTGTCTTCTGAAAGGAGAAGGAAGATGATCCAGGAATCTACAGTCTCCTCTGGCTCTGTCATCAAGAAGATTATGGAACCAGCTCTTCCAGAAGCTGTCCAGACGCGTGGAGAATCAAAAAGTGATTGGGAGCACTATGCCTGGACGTTCTGCTCTGATGAGGTGGATAGTGCTGGGGATGAGAGGAAATCAGAGAATATTCTTACCTTGATTCTTAGCAAGACCTCTCATAGTATCCTTACAGCCAAAGCAGTGAGATGTGAGTAGAAAACTGACTAGATTACTGCTTAAAAAGTTTGTGATCAGTGGTGCAAAATCCAACAGGTGGCTGCTGTGGCTATGAACCTCAGGGCTGGACGTAGGGGGTTATAATGTTTTAGTATCTTAAGGTCAATACCTGGATGATGCTGCACTACAGCAAGTCTGCAGATGATTTCTGTCTGAACATGGTCAGCAGGTCTCACTTGAAGCAGTGAAGTCCAGCAATATCCATCTTATTCACCCGTAGGAATGAGAATGTCGCCTGCAGTTTGAGGGAAGTGATTTTCACTTCTGCTCAGAGTTGGAGTCCCATTCTAGCATACTGTGTCCTGTTTCCTGTGGCTGGTCATGGTTACAGACAATTTCAATGTGGGAAACTGTACTGAATACAAATTCAATAAGTTATTGAGATTCTCAGTAATTGCCTTGTTGTCTCTACATGTTCCTGCTCTGCTGATCATTTCTTTCTGCAAAGCCTTTAGGAGGGATTTGTCTCTGGAGATATTTGAGGGAAGATTTATTAGTCGTTTTCATATGTTTTACTGGTTGTTCCTCCTGGACCAGTCTTTCTGGTTTGGTGTTTTTTACACTAAGCCTGCCAGAATTTATTATCCTTTCTGTTTTTTCCATTTGGGCATGATATGAGCTTCTTGAATTATACTTTGGGTAACTGCTCTTCAGCCCTCTTGACTTGCTTTTATTTAAGTCTTCATTGCTCCCTTTCATCTCCACTTTCCAAGGTGATGCTGCTGGCTCCCTTGTGATTAAACCTTGATCTGCTTTTGGATTGTTTCTCTTGAATCTCAATCCAGCAAGTGATAAATGGACACTGTGCTGCCTGTGTGACAGGAGTTATGAGCTGGAAGGAAACTTTAAACTTCCTTTGTTTCTTTAGCAGTTCTTTGTAGTCCAGGTACTGAGTCTTCTGCAGACTTTCTCTCTTTCTCTGAACTTTTTTCTCTTGCCTGTCTTCTGCTTGCTAGCCTAATGAGATTCAGTAATTAATGTTTTATCCCCTCTCAACTATTTTTAACTTGTCCCTTTGGGGGGAGGGGGAACAGGGCTGAAACATTTTTAAAGTCTAATACTAATTAGTTACCTTAAATGCAGAAATTTTGTTTGTTTCTAAAAATTTATTATTAAGTTTATGAGATACATAAAGACAGACTGATTTTTGCTGCCTGTCTTTTCTCTTCACCTGTCTTATGTTTAACAGTCTCTGTAGAGTTAGGTTTTGTCTTTTTCCCTGAGCCACTGAAAATAGAAGGTAATCATTCTAAATTGATGTAATAGAACTAAACAGAATATCACCAGGATTAGAAAGAGCCCAAGTTCCAATTAATGTGTTGGAAGATCTTCACCTTATGCTGAGAGTTAAGGCATTAAACCCATGGCAATGGGTTTACACTTCATTAGTACAAGATTTCATGCTGCCATGTGCTGATTAAGAATTAGACAGGGGGAAAACCTCTGTTTGTCATCCATTACAAGGCTGAAAGACTCAATGTCTCTCCCAGTGGTAATTCTAACATCAGTGAAAAGCTGAGTCCAGCTCCAAGTAGCAGGACACAGCATTTCAAATGGCACTAACCTCATTCTTTCCCAGTGTACACCCTGCAGAGAGCACAGCCATCAGTCAATGTTTATCAAGGTGAAGTAGATCAGATGAGGTATTAGGTGGGGCAAGCAGATTGGAAGATCTCGTTCATGGCATGACAATCTGATGTCAAGTGTCTCATAACAGCTTGGCAGGTAGAATTTCTCTGTTTCTAAGAATCGTTGATTCAAATCCATCCTTCTCTTGAGATTTATTCAGAAAAAAACCCTGATTTTTACCAGCCTCACCAAGGTAATACTTTTCTGTTATAAAAGGAATTGAAAGTGTGTCCTTGCTATGAAGTCAAGAACACATTTTGTCAAGAACATGTTTTTTTTCTGTTGAGAAGAAAGTTGAGGATTCCAGGATTTGGGAAAGATCCAGGACTAGGCCTTATTTCTAAATTATGCCTGAAAACTTAGGGCAAGATGCTTTCAAACATCCAAAGTACTGAAAATGTGGAAAACAGTGGGAGTTTAATTAAAAGCTCCAATTCAACTATTACACAGGGTTTAATTATATCATTTTATAATCTTATTCCTTCTATGTAATGATATTGCAATTATTTTTTCTTGGTTTGTTTTAAGGAACTGCTTTTCCTAAACTGAATGTTAGCTGTGCTCTTATTGGAAGTTTAATCTGCAAAACACATTAAAATATTACTTAAACCTTGCAAAAATCACTGTGAGGACTGTACCCAAGCATTATTATTCTTCCACAGATGGTAAATGTTGGTATTTCTCCAGTAGTGCTAGAGAACTTTTGTGTCCAGAAGTCTGTCCAGTTCTGTTAATTTGTTTTTTTCAGCGAAAGCCTATCATTACTGAGATAGCTGTGAAGTGGAAAAAAAAATCTGGATTGTAATAGGCAGTTATATCTACATACGTCCAACTTTGTATCACATTTGCCTAATATGTTACTCTGAATTCAAGATGATTCATTTCAAACTTCAGAGGAGTTTAGTTTTTGTCATGGATGAGCTACTTGCAATCCAATTGCTATTTTACTGATCATGGGCTGTTGTTTAGCTGTGCAGAATCAAACTGCTTGATACATGATTTAATAAAACAGTAGAGTGGTGGTTGATCCACTCAGCCATCCTTTGAATTAAAATAGTAGCTTAAAATTGCTTAGAAATAAGTATCAGAGGATGGACAACTTTTAGCATTTAAAATGGAAAACATTATGTGATATACATTCTTGAAATGTCTAAATGATTTGAAAATTAACTTTAAATTATGAAATATTCATATGAAAGTTGCCAAGAAATCTATGCTCAAGCTATTTACTCTTTAATGTTTAGTACTGCTTTAAATCAGGCTTTTCAGAATATTACTTAAATGTGGACAGAAATTTAATTTGGAGATTGATTTACATTGATTCTGATTCCATTTGCATATTATAGTAATCTGCAACTAGCAGAGGTGCATCTTGCTTTATATGTTAATGAGAAGTATAGTAAACCAGCCACCATAAGACAGCAGTACATGAGCATATAGTTCTTGTCCAGGAATTCTAATTTTTCATAGGACCTAGTCATTTAATCTACTGTATGGCTTTCTGTAAGTGTCAAACATAGATTAATAGTCACTAGTACCTGAGTTAAGTTGCTCTGTACCTATTGGGAAGAGGGAAGGTGTCTTATAACTAGAGCTTTGCACATTGTCTAAAGGTGCTCAGCATCACTGAAAACCAAGGTTGTGGCGTCCACATTCTCTGAACGTGATCCCTTTGCCCAGGATTTTTCTCCTGGGAAACTGAAAAGGCAGAGAGAGGCCCCAGGGAAAAGAAAACAATTCCTATCTCATTTGCTTCTCCTGTGTTTGTGCCATGTGGAATGTGTTTGGATATTGTTTACCTGAAGTGATGAGTCTTGATTGAGCTCCGGTGTGAGTTGTTTTGACTTACTGGCCAATGAGGGCCAAAACTGTGTTGGGACTCTGGGAAGAGTGCAGAGTTTTTATTATTATCTCTTTAGCATTCTGTAAGTATCCTTTCTGTATTCTTTAGTATAGTTTAGTATAGCTTTCTTTAGCATAATATAGTATTATAAAATAATAAAATAGCCTTCTGATAACAGGGAGTCAGATGCGTCATTCTTCCCTGTCACAGAGGTCACTGATTTTACAATAAAAGGTGTTGTTTTATTTTAATTCCTACAGTTGGGGTCCTTTAGCTGTATTTGAGTGGTGTGCAATAAGAGCTGCTCCAGGTGAACTGCTGTTCACAGGTTGTGTCACATCTGCTCATCTCAAGCTGTCCCTCTCCTGGCAGTCAGCACAAGGAGAGGGGTGGGCTCTGGCTCTGTTACCTCTGCTTAGACAGACACTTTTAGTCTCTCATCAGATCTTGTATTTCATTATCGTTGCTGCTGCAGTGTGGAGCATAAGAAAACAAAGCACTCTGTCAAGTGCATCCTACTCTCAATGGGCAGATGCTCACTCAGTATTATGAAAAGGTGTCCCTTTTTGGAAGAGACTCTAGGTTGCTCTGAAGTGTCAGGGGTAAGTGGAAAATCGATGGGTACAGGCTGCTCCCTGAAGGCTCTCATCTCTCTCAGTTGTATGGGCTGTGAGCATGGCATGGAAGAGCATCCATCCTGTTAAATACAGACTGACAGTGGTAGCAAGGTTACTGTAGTTAATTTGCTACTAGATATATCAAAGTTCATGTACATTTGCTTGCACCGTGCTTCTATATTGCAAGTATTCCGCTGGGAAATGTTGGATAAAATTGGTATGGGATAGTTTGCTGTGATAAATTAAAACAAGGAACTGCAGAATTACTCTGCCATGAGCTATAGTGACTCATGTGATTTTTAAATCTTTTCTTCACAGTGTGTTCATCACCTTTCTCCTGTACAATTTTACTGTATAATCAGCTATCACTCCCCTGACAAGTATTAGTCTATTAGAAACTTATCATAGGCTGACAAGTGCCAGAATTCACCCTCACATTTCTGTTACTGAAACAACCAGACACTTGGCTTCAGTGGCTGAAATATTGTATAACAGATTATTCTGACCTACAGCTTGGCATGAAAATTGTTTTTAATTGTTCAGTTTCAAATCAACATGTAGTTGTAAATATCACTCTTGATGTTGTTTCCTTGCATTGGTTTTTTGTTTAACAGTAATAACAGAATAATCAGATACTGTGCTGCTAGACCTTAATGCTAAGGGAATGTACTCTGGTTTTTTTTTCATGCTAGAAAACACCCTGAACAAAGTAAACTAAGTTAATTAAATTAAAAAAAAAAAAAAATCANCAGTTGTGTAAGTATGATTCATTATACTGGTGTATCTTAATATTTTGGGAAAATTCCAGCCATAAACTGTATGAACCTTACTTTTTATAACCTATTGTGTGTGTAAGACTTACATATTAAAAGGCATACTTAAAGAAGTCTTTCCCAGAAGACATTGTCAAAACACAGAGGGATGGTTTCCAAGTTCATTACCTATTACTTGTACCATTCTGGAAATTCTTTTACTGTTTCCTTTCTAAGCCCTTTAGAGATAGTAAAACAAAGATGATAGTCTGGTTTAGTTATGACTTAAGTAAAGAAAAAAATCATCACTTTTCTGCTGTTTGTTAAAACTTAAGGTTTTTTGAGGCTGCTGTCAAACATTGTTTTATGTATTTTAGATCTTTCTACTTATGTCCTAAACTGTTATTTAAACGAAACCAAAACATTTTAGGACTTAATTTTATTTTGATTTGTGCCCTTGTAATATATGCAATGGCATGGTAATTCACAGTTATGTTACTGCTTTCTTTGGTGATTGTTGCAACGAACAAAATCTACATTCAAAATAGAAGAATTAAATTATTAATTTTTTATTAGCATTTTACACAGCTCCATGATGTGAAACTTGGCTCCTTGGACTAAAATTAGAATATAAAACTAAAAGAGAGATTAATTTCTTTAGGGTCATGGAACTGTGTGTGCCTAGAGAGCCATAGCACAGACCTCTATAATGGCTTTTTGAGCAGAGCCTAATAAAGGAAGAAATTGCAGCAAGGCTCTTATGCCAAGAGCCTCCAGTTTGCTGAATATAAATAGACATTTTATGTATTGAACTACAGCAGCAGAAATGCTCAAGTAGGAGTTTGCATTTTTGCAAAAAAAGGCTTTTAGTCTGTGTGGAACCTGTTCCATGTGTTGCGTGGTGGCTTTGAAAGTCAGTGGGTTTCCATGTCTGAGGGCTGTTTATAAGTGCAAGATGCAACTTCTCTCTAAAAAAGCTGCCACCAACCTCTTTAGGACTATATTGGCCTTATTTATTTATCAAGAGACTTTCTCATTGATTGCAAGGAAATGAAGAAAAATTAAGCTACTTGTTTCAACAGAGCAGTTAATGTAATGCAGAGCTCCCTCTTTTCAAAAGGTTCTTTGCCCCTCTGGTTTAGTTACCTTATTTTAATTTTCTGTGTTGTAAAATTGAAAGAGAGCACTACTTCAACAGTCAGTAGTATTCTTATAGAACACCTAATAAATCTGTAGGAGGGTATAAGCTCAGAGTAATGCTGATTTTGTTGGCTGTTTAAGTCAGCAAATTAACTTTCGTGCATAAATCTATAGGAGTATGTACTCCTCATCAGAAGCTGGGTTTGAAGAAGCAAGAACTTAGTATGGTGATTTATTGAACACAACCACTTTTCATAGAGCATGGGAAAGCTGCAGTGCTGAAATCCCTTTAAAATAGTTCTTCCACATTCCTGCTCATTATAAATAATTATAAAACAGCTCCATCAGGTGCCATTTTAAAATATCAGCATCTGCCATCAGAAGTGTTTATAGTAATTTAACACTTCACTATGTTTAAATAATTGAATGTGCAACAGAAAGAATTGTATTCATAGTCACTCACACAGAATTGCAATAGAAATAGTGCACAATGAAATTGGGAAAAAAATGGTGATGCACTGAAAGAAAAAAATAAAATCTTGTTCTGATACCCAAAAATGAGATTATGATCCTTTCTGGCAATTTCAGTCTGTTATAGCATTTCTTAGAGACAAGATGAACAAATAAAACTTCATTTGCATACCAGTAACTTTTATGAAATGCTTATTTTAGAGAAAATACACTTTTTTTGAAAAGAAATTTGGTTGATTTAATCAGCAGCTTAATGATAGATGGTTTTAATTTGGTATACTGGCATTAGACAAGTGGAATCACAAGTATAATTTTCTAGTTGTAATCTGGTTTGATGTTATCCTTATTTCAGTCATGAACTGGGCAGTGCTGGTGCAGCCATAGTGAGGGTTTCACAGCTTTTAAGCCAGTCAGCTCTGAAACAATCTCTTTCCTACCTCCTGCACTGCTCCTCTCTATTATTCTACAGTAAAATGGTTCAGAGAGCTTAACTGGTTTATAAATATTTATCCTGGTTTTGTTTAGGTTTTATTTTGCATTGGTTTTATTATGGCTTAACTTCAAAATCTCCTCTTCATGAACTGAGATAAACGTGCTAGTGCATTCTCAAAGCAAAGAGTTAGGATAGTGCAGCATTTGAAAGGTAGGAATTTAAAAAAATGTCTTGGCTTCTTTCCTTAAGTTAAAGATAAAACTGTTGTGAAACTGCATGCTGAGTTTAAAAATTCTCAGCCTGTCAGTTTACTTCCCAAAAAAAGATGTACAGAATGTTTCTTACTCAGAATGAAAACTGTAGATTAAGAGAATATTTTCTTGACTTTTCCAGTTGCAAGAGGTGCTTACTAATATCTACTTTGAAGTCAATGCATGACTTGTTTATTCTTAATTCCTTGGATCATAGGGACGAGCTGTCCACATCAGTGTGCTTTATCAGTCTTTATTTTTCCTCTTAAATATATTTTAGCAAATACTTGTTAGAATATAATCAGTACTGTTAGCCACAATATCACTATATAGGGCACAGAATAATAATATAAATGTTTCTGTATTTTCATTGATTTTAGTGCTTTATGCATGTTAGCAATATGCTGAAATTTTTGTGTTTTATATCACTGCAGTTATTTTTTAGTTTCACAGATTGTGTGGCCAAACTGAAATGTTATGTTAACGTGGTCTGGCTCTCTCTATACTGTGGATAAAAGAACTTTATTTAGTGACCTACTGGTGAACCCATCTTTGACTAGACCTATTGCTTGGGTTTAAGGGGGCATTACCTGTCACGTGCAAAGTTATGGGTATCTCTGAAACCTTACTAGAGAACTGGATGGCTAATTTTTTCTGTTAAAGACCAATGGATTAAACTGTTTCATGGAGGCTACTGTGATTTTATGTAATGCTTCATTTTCTCAAAACATTATTCAGAATTAAACCAGATGCCATCTAACGTATGAATGAATTTTAATGTTTGTAAGGAGCATTATCAATGTACTCTCAGGTATACATTATCTGTTCAGAAAATGTTTCATAGTGTTCATCAGTATAAACTCTGATTGCTCATGTAAGAGGGAAATTACCATTCCCTAATTATTTTTTTATTACTCTTAAAATCTTCTGAAGTCGTTTGGGTGCTGCTGTGATTCTTTTGGCTGCCTCTGTTTATTGTGCTCTTGCCCCCTGGTTATATCAATTCTTTCTAAGCAGTTGAGCTGGTGCTTGATGCTCCCTGGTCGGCAGTTCTAGATAAGATGTTTAGGAGAAGCTGATAGCAATCAACCTCTGGCTGCTCTTTTGGAATTGACAGAAGCACAAGCCTGCAGCAGAGGTTGGCACAAGCTAACCCACACCAGCTCCCAGATGCTCTCTGGAAAATCTATGCCCTGAAGAAGAACCTGTGGAACAGGTGAGGAAAATAAGTCTATGTCACAGGAAATATCAGAGGCAGGGACACCTCAGCCAGGGTGAAGAAAAGGAGGATGATATCTCTTTGAACTGAAAATAATCATGTAGGTGAGTCTTAAGTTCTGTCACTTGAAACTGCTCACTATTGCTTGCAATGCCATGGCTATAGTGCTTTAAGTTTAATTTCACTTACATGAGCAGTCTGATTGGAAGGAAGAATCTAATTACAGAAAGTTTTGAGAAGTTTAACTATGGTGTCCTTTGACTCAGATTTGTAGAAGAATGTGATTTTGCTGATGTAAGTACATCTGCTGTATAGCTTTGCTATGGTTAGGTGGCATAAAGATTTCATACTATTATTCAAAGGTCTAAAATACAGTTCACTTCTTATCTGTGTGCTCCAGAGCTGAGAAGATCCTAGCATGCCTTCTGCTCATGCTGAGGTCTCTGATCAGCTGGAGCTCAGAGGGAGAATAGTGTGGGGAAGGCACTTGGCTCCCATTGCTGCTTTATCTGTCCTTGGCAGACTGAGTGCTTCAGTCTGCATCAAACCTATTGCTCTGGATTTGGAAGTGTGCTATTTCTAAGCTATTAGAACTTTTCATGTTTTATCAAAAGTGTTTTGTGTGGGACCAGAATATATATTACTAAACTGCTAATGCTGGAAGTTTGTGAAACATGCCACTTGTCTGGACTGGTGTCACTTGTCCTGTCTGAATCCTGCAGGCTCAGTTTTGATGCAATCACTTTATTTTTGGTAAGATGGGCTAAATTACTAGAGTGCTGGGCCAGCTTGCACAACCTGCTTGGTGAAAATGGTTGCACAACCAAGCCCAAAAATTTTTCAGGAGTTACCCTGTCAAATAAAGAAGCAAAGCAAAAAGTAGCTAAACAGAACAAGGTCCTTTTTTGATTATTTTTGGATATTTACTAATTATTTGTAGTTTAAAAAGTATTGTATATTATTAGTTTAAAGTTTGGAGAGCTGCTTAGTTTTTCCTTTAGTTTTGGATGATTTTCATTTCTATGGTTTTGGTTTTTGTTGGCTTTTTATGTTAATCTATGGAAACAAGTCAGAGGAGACACTGGTAAACTTTGTGTTATAATCTGTTTCTAGTTTTACTACAAGACTTTACACTGTTCAAATGTGAAATTAAAATTTCCCAGTGGGTTTGGACATGTATTTCATGTATTTAGGTGTTCATTAGATATTCTAGGCCCTGTTTCAAAGCCTAATCTCAAGTCTTCAGAACATTCTGAGTTCTTTGCAAAGGTGATCTCTTCTGCTTAATTTTTAGATTATGTATGTTTTATTAGCTAATAACCATTAAATCCACTCTTTATGTTTGGGCTAAAGTCAGTCTCTCTAGCAGTGGGTAATTAAAGAAAGACTTGAAAAAATTGTTGGCCTCCACTGCTCTCTTTTACAATCCTAGGCTCTGCTCCCATAACTGTAGTCATGAATGTTTCTTAATCTCATCATGGCTCTGTTTGAGCCCTGCACCTGTAGCATTGCTTGTTCATTTAATTACTCAGCCTGGAAAAGTCAATTCTAAAACTAAACATGTGGGACTTTTCAAGCCCATCTTCTGATGACACTTTTTTTTCTTTTTTCTTCTCCCCCCATCCCAAAAAAAAAAAAAAAAAAAAAAAAAAAAAAAAAAAAAATTGGAATTTAAAT
>WBNO01011448.1:0-23306 GCA_013400575.1 Peucedramus taeniatus
TGACACATGGTCTGGTGTCTTTGTTCAGACTGAGAACTTACCATCAACATCTCACCCCCCCAGTGGGTCATGACATGAGTCCTATTCACTTCTGTCCATTTTGCTGCCTCTCCGTGAGTGGAAAAGGCTCCTTGGCAAAACTGTGGATTAGGGTGTTTTCCCAGAGAAGAATATACTGATATTGCTGAAGGCAAAGACTTCCTCCTGTTGTCAAGCCCTTTGGCATAATGTGTTCAGCATGCCATTTTCTAAATTGCTTTATGATCCTTTTTCCTCTCTAAAGCATTTTAGAGTGTTTATGTTAAACCCGGAGGCCAAGATAGATGGCCCTAGAATTTTTTTTTGGAACAAGTTAGTTTTTTTCTGTCAGCCTCAATTTTGATAAAATGATTGATGAATTGTACTGAGAAGACTGCAAGTCACAGCCTTGTTTCACTATGACAGCAGAGTTTATGGAATTTGAGTAAATCTAAATAAAACAAACCATGAGCGAATAATATCTGAAAAGTTCTAGGTTAATAATATTTGATGTTATTTTTCCTGTTTTTGTCAAGCAAATAATACCTCTGTTCTTTAATTTAGTTTTTTTCTTTTGGTACATAGTCACAAAACACTTCATCTGGTACAGAATTCAGGGAGAACAGGTTTGCAATAGTATGGCAAGCATAATGGTGCCAGTTTGCATTTCAGAACTTAGAGATGACTGGCCATCTGGGAAAGGGGGTAATTTAAGGTCAACACATGAATAAGAATAAAAGCTGATATGCACTTTTTTTCAGCTGCAGCAGCTATGCTGCCAAAAGATTGATATTAAAGTACAAAAGTCAAGTATGGTATGTTCCAGCAATAATACATTCATAAGTTTCAGTAGATCTGTCACATTACTTTTGTTCCAAGCACATGGCTCTAGCGGATATAAAAGCTCCTCTCAAGCCAATGCCACCTAATTCACAAGTTAAACTGGTATGGCATTATTTAAAACATAATTTAGTATAAATTGCAATTCCCCATGAACAACAGAAAATGAAGCCGATAATGTGATAGAAAACTAATCCTATTAGTCACAGCTTAAAATTCTGCAACTTGTTGGCTGCCCAGAGGAAAGAAAAAAATCTTATCCATACAAATTTTGCTAAGCCTGCCCAACTTCACCAGTTCAGTGTGGATTTATATAATCACAGATTTTCTATAAAAATCTGGGGATTTTTATAGATATATTTATTTGTTTGTGGCAGCCAAATACTAGAAACAAAGCTACTCTCCTTGTGAAGGTGGTGTACTTACTGGAACTTCACATCAGTGAAGTTCAAAGGCATGCGCCTGTGCAAAAATAAAGCATGTGTAAAAATGAACTTTGCTATCATTGATAAGCATATATGATAAACATTGTCTTGATTTGGCTCTTCTATGCCTATGAAAGTGATAGTTTTTATTGAATTTGTTTTCATGAAATCTTGTCAAATAGCATATTTGAAAATATGTTTGTGCTTCATATGTAATTGAAAATGAAGAGCTTTTCTCATTAAAATCAGTATTTCAACTCAGAGAAACAATGACTGAATTTTTTTAATATGAAAATTACTTGATCAGTTCAAATTAAGTGAGAAGGGCACTCCAGTTTTTTTTCTCCTGGTTAATATCCATGATTCCTAAAGAGATAAAAACTTGTCTAATAGGCCTTTTCCTAACTTTTGGAAATATTTTCCCAGTTTTATAGACATATACAGAGGTACACAGTCATTTTTGTATAAGGAGGTTATACTCATATTATGAAATGTTAAATTAATGCTTTAAAGAGATCCCAAGAAATGAGTAAAGTTGAAGTTTCTTCACAGAACTTCTCAGCCTAGTGCAAACAACATAGTCTATTCAGGAGAGAGGCAAGACATCACTTTCACATATTCCTCACAGATTTCTCTCCTCTGACATCTAAAGAGAAAAATCAGTGTAAATATAGATTTCATTTTTAGCAACAGAGCAAATGAGGCGACTGTCATCACAGTGCAGCTACTGCTAGGCTGCTGACAGCACCTGAACTAACTATTGCAAAGCTAACTTCAAACTCTTATACTGTAGAAAAGCTTATGCAGTATAGCTAGGAACAATAAAAAACAAAAGAGAATAAAAGTGTTGTTTTTGTTTTTGTTTTTTTTTTTTTTTTTTTTTTTAATTTAGGTTTTAAACACATGCAGAAAAAAAACCCCACATTAAATTTTTAAAGTAAAGTTGACATAGGAAACATGTTTTTCAACTTGTCATGAATTTAGTCTGGAAATTAGAAAAATCTATTTCCAGAATATGAAAAATTTAGAACATTGTTTTTCAATACTAGCAGTAAAGGTAGGAAAGTTGCATGTGGATCTGGAGGACAGAGTAAAAATTGTCCATGAACAGATTACAGGTCACTCAGGATAAGGAGATTCTTTTAATTTTCATACTTTTATGACTCAGTAATAATAATTCTACCATAGGATTTTACTACTTCAGTGAATATTAATTCTGTCATATTCATTACATCAGTTTGAGATTTATTCTTGTGCTTCTATATTTTAAATACAATAATTATGTATTGTGCAATATATAACATATATTGCATATAACTATACATGGTAATTCTTATGACAACAATGGGAGGGAACATATACCACATGAGACATTTCAGAATGTGTGTGTATTTCCTTTAAAATCTTCCCATCAAATTCCATCAAAATTTAAAATATTTGAGGTGATGATTTTTCTGTCACAGAAGCAACATACATGTATGAAACCACACACAGAGTGCTATTTTGTGAGATTTTTTGAAGCCCACTGTTACCTGCCTGTTCAATTACGTCATTCACCTTTTGCATCTTGCCTTTTATATAGGAATAGCAACTATCTTTTCCTACACAAATAGAATTAAAACATATCTTTTCTTCTTCAAACTTGTGGATGACTGCCATATGTTCAAAAGTCACAGAATAATTCTGTACCCAATAGAGAATTGCGTACAGCTGCTTCTAAATCCTTCTTCCCTGTGTAACAAAGTTCTTCTTTAAAAAAAGATACAAGGAGGGAAAACTAAGCAAATTAGTCTTGCCCTCAAAGAAACCCACAAAAAACTATTTTTTAGATTTACTATAAGATATTGTGTAAAGTTCAGATCAGCCAGAAAATGTTGAAAAGTCCTTTTACCACCTCAGAACAGTGATCTCTGCAGAGTATGTGACAAAGTGCGCAGAAACAGTTCACCAGGATCCAAGTTCTGCAAGGACTTCCCGACTTGCATATAATGAGACTTTTCAATGCACAGCTAATTTAGCTCTTATTCATGTGCAATGAATCCTTTCTTAGTTGGGCACTTTGTGAGCTTAGCAAAAAGTCTACTGTGTATTTTCAGTCCACAGTTTTCAAAGGCTTATCATTCTGTCAAATCAAAACAGATTTCCTATAGGACAGTGAAAGACACAGCTCTTCAGTGAAGGTTATTTTGTAAAGCTTTATCTTTCAAATGAACTTCAATTCTTTTGACTACAGAACCCATGGAAAATAAATGGCTATGAGAGTGATTTATTTTTAATGCAAAAATGATAAAAAGTGTATTTTCCTACTCATTTAATGTTTAAATGGCTAACTAATTACTGCAGAAAAAAAAAGAAAAAAGTTAAAATATACAAAATCATCGCTATACAGATGATTGTGTGTGGGAAACCAGAACATCTCTCTTGCTGCTTTGGATGGGCTGAGACCCTGGCAAGGGGGCTCAGAGAACTTGGCACAGAGCCCAAGACCCCTCTGCCCTCAATCTTGAGCCATGGAAACAGTTACCAGCTTTATGTGGGGAGTTACAAACCAGGGAAAAGTAGAATAAAATGAGTAGCTTATTACTGAGTAGAGAAATAGAGTGTTAAGATTCATATGAGAAGTGTACAGGGGGGTCAAGAAGTGTACAGAGGGGTAAAGATGGAGGAATCTGAGTGTGTACTGTCCTCCTTCCTTCTTCTTCATTGTCTCCATCTTCTTGGTGATGTTGGCATTTTGGGATTGGTTCAGAGTAGAAACTAACTGTCTAACATAGGTAATATGTATTGGGGAATAACTGTAAATAATGTCTATGTAGTTTATAGTATAAAAAGACAACACAGCCCCGGGGGTGGGCAGTGTGCCTTGGACTGACCTGCTGAGAGCATCTCGGCTGGTCAGGGAGAACATGTTATAGATAAGAAATAATAAACAACCTTAAGAATGAAAGCCAAGCAGCTCTGACTCTTTCTTGGACCATCTGGATGTGAAAAAGGACTCTCGGGAACATCCCAGGCAGGGGATCCCAAGAATTGTGGTTTTTTTGGAGAGTGCTTCTGATTGCTGGCCATGAGCAAATACAGGATTAGTAAAGAAATTTATTTTTATTATATTAGTAGGTGCTATGCCTAATAAATCACAAAAGTAAATTGATTTCCATATTAAAAACAAACAAAAAAACCCACAAAAACCCAAAACCCACAAAAAACCTGAAATTTCTGAGAGTACAATCTTATAATTATATATTATGTTTGCTGGTGCATATGTGAGGAAAGTTTGTTTCCTTGCTGGATGTTTTCAGGCATCTATGACATTGACATGTGTCTTTGTGAGTTTTGAAGTGTTTTTTTTCTTCTAGTGCTGGAGGATGTTGCTTACCTCCAGCTTAGAAACCACTGTCTATACAGAAGGGAACTAGAATGGTGAGAAATTATAATTCTAGAAAAAATGGTTATATGGCAGTGAGGAAGATTTGGCTTTAAAATGGTCTGCTCACAAGGATGAAAAATAAATTCTAATCAACTAAACATTTGCAGGTACAATATTATGGAAAATCAGAAAAAAAATGCTAAAAAAATCAGAAGCAAAACATAAGCAAATACTTATAATTTAGGCAATATCCGTTTTCTGAACAAAATGAGACAGAAGTAACTGGAAAAAAAATCTTCTATTCATGCAGTTCATAAAATCATGTGATCACATATTTAGTTATTCATATTCCATATATAACTGTGTAGAAAATAAGGGTTACATATGGAAGTCTAATCTTGCAATTTCTTCTCAGAACTTGACTTTTTATTTTCAATAATGATGATGTGCTAAAAGTGTGATTTCCTAGGAGTTTGACAAAGTAAAAGAAAATATTAATGCCATATAAGTCAGTAGAAAATGCAGATACATGATGCTGACATTTAGCGACAGAAGATACCTTCACCCCTTGAGTTTGAGTGAGGAAATGATGATATTAATAGATTATCAAACTCTGTGGAACAAGATTAAGTAGAAAATGGCACGGGAAGATGATTTCTTTTGTAGAGGCTTGCAAAGAGCCACTTCATTGGTTTCACAATTTTTTCTAGGATGATACTGAGGACTCAAGCATTTACTTTTGTCCTATGAGTAGGGTGTACTTAAATAGTCACATTGTCATATGCTTTCTCTGTCCCTTGACACATTACAGGCACAGCAGAAATAAATATGGAGGTACATGTGGGTCACATTTCTATCCTTGCTTATTGGTCTGTCTCTTTTATCTTATGTCTCTCCTTATCATCATTTGTTGACTCCCAGACTTTTTACTTTACTATATCCTATTTCTTGTTTTGAGGGATTTTCAGAAAGATTTTCTGATGACACTGCTTATTCCCTGTGTGTTCCTGAGCCCTTTGAGAACTTGTCTGCAGAGTGATGACGATACCAGATCTTACTTACAGTGCCTGGCAGTACTCATGAACTGTTTCACCTCTGACTAAATACATGCTCAGTAAAGACTGAGAAAACAAACAATGAAAATACCTTTGGAAATACAACCCTTGTTTTTTATGCCCTTCATGGACGTCTTTTGCTTTCCAAAAATTCTATCTCAAACAGGCAATCAGCTTGCAAAATTTCATACTGACCTGTTAAAGTAATAAAATTATATTGGTCTGGGAAATAAATAATAAAAATAAATAATAAATAAGTAAAAAATATTTGCCTAATGTTAAGCATTGGTGGACTGAAAATAAATTCTTTCTCTTCTTAAGTATTTTTAGCTGATTGATTTTTGGTTTTGTTCTTGTTCATATTTCTCTCCACCCACCGTGTCTTACACAGGAAATGCGATCTCAGCATTTAATTATGAGTTAAACTTTTGCACTTGGGCTGCTCAAAGGAATTCCAATTAGTCAAATGAAATAAAATATCTTCATTGACCTTCAAGCCATACTGCAAATAAAGCAAGATCAGTTTTTCACAGTGTCTCCCTCTGCTGAAAAGTCTTAGACAGCAGTGATAGAGGTGAACAGAGATGCTTTTAAAGATTTCATGTTGTGCAAATTTATGGTAAAACAAAATATTACATACTATACGAACAGAAAGGGAAATTATTTTCCTACTGCCAGTCTGTCATACCACTTTACATGCACTCAAAGAGGAGAACAGAAGACTAAAAAAGCACTTTCTCTGCATGACTCAACCACAAAATGGCATAATCAGGGTTTCTAGCCTTTTCTGAGCTAACACTTTCTCACAGACAAGCTGTAGCAGTCCAGTTTAGATGCTGGATAGAGGATCGAAATTTCTCTATTGAATTAAGTAATATGATTTGAATTTTAGTTCATAAACTATTTCAAAAGCAAATGCTCAAAAAACATTCAGGGGAATATTAGATATTTATTTCCAGGTTTTCAGAGATAAGTAGTCATTATGGATGTCTGTCTTTCTCTGTACTTAAAATGGAGTAGCACTGAGTGGGAAGTTCTCAGTATGTTCTGAAAATCGTAGCTTTTAGACCAGCCCAAAATAGAGAAAATTATTATTTTCAGTTTTAAGAAAACTGAGATATGAATATACAGGGAAAAAAGGAATTCATAATGAAAAAATAAGGATCTCAAGTGATTACTAAACAGATAAAGGCTTTACTTCTATTTCTAATGTATCCCACACTAACCAGTGACTTCCTAAACATGAAGAGTTGTTAAATTATCCTGGAACTGCAGTTCTTGTTGCTGTTAATACATACATGTTTCCCGCTGGTAAGTTCTTTCTTAAAGTAAAACTATCAAGCTCAAAAACCCTGAGTCAAAAACAACCTCTAAAATTATCCTAGTTATTCTTGTCCTTATGTCAAGCTGGGCACAGCAGCCAGAGTAACATAGTTTGGTCTATTCAAGCCATGAAAGGATGTTCCCAGCATACACACAGAATGAGGAAGTATTTAATTTGAATTTAGAAACACTTGAGGCACATTAGCAACATTCTTTACCGCTAAGTGGAGACTTGCATGCCAACTGGCATAACTGAAGTAATATTCTAACTTACTCTCCAGTGCTAAACATTATAATTTTAGACTGGGCCTTTTTGAAGGCTTTAAATTCTGTTCACCTTTCCAATTCCAAAAAAGATTATTGAATTCCCTCTTCTCAAAACAAGATGTTTTGCAAATGACAGCTCTTTTTATGTTCTCCTTTACTTATTGTGTGCACGACACAAATTGTCGATATTCCACAGAATAAAAATAGAAACAGAAAAGACACTCAGGCCAAGAACCAGCATTGAGCTGACTCTAAACTTTTCAAACTAATGACTTGACATTTATCACCTTATGCTTGGCATAAAAATAGTAACTACGTGATTTATATATAATAGTACTCTCCTACAGATTTCCCAATAAAATAATAATAAAAAATCCTTCTTCCTGATTTTGGCTTTCTTTTTTACACATGAATATAGACATGGAAAAATATGGATGCTAAAGATATCCTTCTAAAAAAGAGAATTTATAAATATTCTCTAAGTCACAATTAATAATGAATAAAAATTTTGCGTAAAATAAGAAATCTATGAAAGACAGATATTTTTACATTGGATCCTAATCCATTCACCCAGGGAAAGAACTAGAAAAGGATCATTGAATGATCTTTACATGAAGAGTAGGCTTCAATGTCATTGAAGTAGGAAGAGGACAGGTAGGAGCCTAAGGCCATGCACTTTCTTGGGAGCAGGCTGCTTGCAGATTTTTTTTTTTTTCATGTGTTCTATACGAAAGTGCACACTGAACTAGCTATTGATGGGTGCAAATAAATTATTTAATGACACAACCCATCCTGGATTCAGACACTCTCCACAAATCCTAGAGAACTCTGAGGAAGACCATACTTAAGTACTGGGGCCTTCTAAGCCCTTTCTTTGCACTCTGCCTGCCTTCTGTGCAGTGTGATTGCAATTCTAAATGGCTGTAGAAGCATCAGAGAAAACTACCCATGTGCAGTGTGCTACTACTCATGTGCAGGTTTGCATCACACAGATTTTCACATAAAAAGACAGCTGGCACCCAAATTAGCTCATATCAAGCCAGTTATTTCTAGACTTCACTACTGTCACTATTGTCATTTTACACACAGTCAGTTACATTATTCCTGTGGAGAGCATTAGTGACTTCTTTAGTCATGTTAGTGAAGAAAATTATTTGCCTATCCCAGGAGTTATTTTGTTGATTCATGGTGGTATCAAAATGATTACTAAATCAAAGTGACTGAACAAATATGTATTTCCCATTTAAACTTGATTTATAGTGGGACCTAATTTTGCTTATGTCTAATTGGTACTGCTTTTAACCAAGGAGATAGAATGAAGAATCCTATTCCAGCAGCACCCAGCAGTAATCTATAATGTTTTACAACATTGTAGTCTTTAAATGATAATTCTTGAAGGTACGGAAGGGCTCCACAATCAAACGACATGATTTTTACTTGTTTGAATAATGAGGTGAATGTGGAATTGCAAACTGTGGGAGCGATTTTGTTCTTGGGGCTATTGAGCTGGTGCCTGAGACAGCAACATCGTTTTTCAAGAGTGATGGTTTACTGACCCAGTGGCATTTCTCTGCTTGACCTACACATTCACTGTGTGCTTCTAGTAGCTTATTTCTATTCCTATTGCTCAGTTTGCACTGTTTTTATTTGAATTATCTAAAAACATAGAACATAGAAGTTATAAAATATGATACTTTATGATGGTGATTAAATTTGGCTTTTGTATTTTTCTCAGTTCACTCCAACTGGTATAGTTATTGTAGGTAATTTTGTATAGTTAAAATTTAGTTAATAAATTTTTAGCTAAGTTTTATCCTCATGTTCCTGCACCCTGATTCCTTAATGCTCTTAGAGATGTCTTTCTGGAAGGACAGCTGCACTAACTGCACAGCTTTGGCAAAAGTAACACCCAAATGTGTGACTGGGCATCAAATTGTTACTATTTCAAATGCAGCTAGAGATTCTCCTCCTTTTTGATTACAGAGGGAATCCACTGCTGCCAGCTTGTTACTTTTAATACCCCAAAACTTTTTTTCTCAGCAGCATCTGCTTTTGATGGCATTACACAATTCTGTGTAATGGCCATTAACATTTTCACAGGAGGAATAGAACATAATTTGGTCTTTAAATCACGGGCTGCTGCTGCTGAGGAACTCTTCCAGTTGCAGTATTGAAGATTTAATTCTTCAAGTTGAATTTGATGAAAAAGACAGCATTTGCCACAAATGCATTGTAGCTGTGATGTAGTAGCAAAACAAATAAAAGAAAACTCCTAAATGCACTATAGGGCAATCCTGTGTCTGGTCAAGAAATACATAGTTCGGAAATGAAACAGATGTATATTAGGAAGACATTGTAAAAGTACAATGTACGTGGTGGCAATTGACCCATAAGTACTGGTTCTTTCAAGAATGTTTCCTGAAAGGTCAGAACAGGTTATGCTGCTTTCTCTATAAATATGAGTGCTAAAAGTTCTCGTAAATTGGAGCTAAGAAAACCTTTGTATAAACATTTCAGATTTCAGACGTATATGTGAATAAAAAAACAGTTCACCAGAGTCCTGATGTATGTTTCTGAATGCTATTTGGAACTTACTTGTTTCATTAATTTAAGCTGATGATGGTGATTTTAGTTCCTCTACAAGGCTAGGCTAGAGATAGTGAGGAGGAAACAGTTTCTTTGCATTTTGATAAAGAAACCATTTTGCTGATAGTGCTTTTCTGGTCTTAATGATATTTTTAGAGTTTGAATTAGTGTTTCAGTGGCAAACTACAAGCAACTTCATAATCCAAACCTAAGTCAGTGAAACACAAATGTAGAGGAAATAACTTTTCCGTGTATATGTGTGTATATGCAAATGAGTGATGGGAGTAGGGGCTGATCCTGCCATACACTGCACATTCTGTCTCTTCCAGAAGAGCACAGAAGCACACACATGGCTAATGGGGGCTGTGCCTTTCCTGACTGAAACCCTAATATGCTACTGTTTCATTTCCCCAACGTTCAGTTTGTACTGGCTCAGATCACACATGCATTTTGTTTGGTGTTCAGTCAGCTTTCAGCTATTTGCCTCAAAATCCATGTCCTCCTTCCCCTCCAAAAAGGAATATAAGACAACATTCAGAAGTCCCTGCATAGCAGGGAAGAAACTTAATAATTTATGTATGCATTTAACAATTTTAGCTTTCAAATTACACTGTTATCTTATTCTTACAATTCCTTTCTCTCTTCATAATTAAAAGAATATTCCTTAACTGCATAATTATATTTCTCTTATCTGTATATATTTTGCCTTGCATATATTCCTACTTGTTATTGACAATTTCCTCTTTTATATAAAATATCAATATTGTTGCTTTAACATTTTGCTAATTACAAAATACCTTCAGGGCATTATTCCTCTGAAGCATGAGTATGACTTTCAGTAACCCCTAATGAGTTTCACTTGCTCATCAAGGTGAAAATATGCCCTATAATGTTGCATCTAATTTTCCTTCTTTGTCCTTTCGTTAGCTAACTTCTTAGTAATGAGATGCTAATAAGGCTGTGACAGAATATTTAAAATTAAAAAAAAAAAACAACAATCAGAAATGGAGTTAGCTTAACACTTAGATCAGTCTTTGAGTATCATCATACAGCAAAGCAGTATACAGCACACTTGAAGCAATAGTTCTTACAATATTTAGTGCAATTTTAGAACTCTTCATCTGTAATGTTCACTATAGGAAGAAAATGATTTCTTCAGTCCAGAACGAGTTAGAGTGATCCCAGTATTGGCTGTAATGCCTTTAAAAAGGAACACTTGACTTTCATTTTGATAATGTGAAATGTCAAACTGATTGCTTCTTTCCCAGATATCAGCCAGGTGAGGTTTTCCCAGTTCACTTTAACCTTGCTGTCAGCTCACTTTAATGGAAACTTATCAAACAATCTTCATGCTCTCTTGCACAGCATATGATCTTCCTTCAGTTTTCCTAAAATGAAAACAGGGAAAAACTCTGTGTCATTTGGCTGGCACCTGTCTCCTAAACTTACATAAAATCCAAACCAACTATTATGTTCACTACTGAGGCAAGAAGTAATGAAAAAACTTTAGTGTACAACAATTAACTTTCTGACACTTCTTTTTATTTAGATATATTGGCCCCAACTTCAGATGTGAAGCTAAAGTTACATGTAGTTGTTGATATGTAGGCTTAGTCTCTTTTAGATTGTGCAGTCTGTTACCACAGGTCAGGCCTGTATGAACTTTTCTTCTACAAGTCCAGATGAGGTCAGCTAAGCCATTTGTGTATTTTCACAATCCCATTTTGGTGCACATGACACTGCAGCATACAGACAGGATAATAATAGAATGGATGAACACACGTATTAGTCTCCAGATTATTTTCACCCCAAAGTCTGAAGCACTTTCAGTAATGTGGATACTTTACACATAGTTAGTACCAGTTTAGGGTTATTTAATAACTTTTCGCATTTTTTAGATGTTCATTTATTAAACACGTCTTAGAGAAGGCAAAATATTACAATGCAAGACTAAATTAGCCTTGCCAAACTTTTCAGAGGATTCCCTATTTCTCTCAAATCATTCTTCTACAATTGTTTTAAATGGGAAATACATCTTTCTTATGCCCTCTCTATCTAAAGCAAGAAGTTCCACAAAAGTTGGTTTTTTATCCCTAGCTTTTTTATTTCCAAGAAGTTATCCCACCATTTCACATATATTCCAGCAATGAATTTTTATAATTTCTTGGTAAACTTTGACATCCTTTCTTTCCTATCCCACAAGCCTAGAAGGATACCATCTCTACTTTATTTTTCAGTGTTGTTTTCCTTGCAGTACTTTGCCTTTTGTATTAACATTACACATTTTCTTGAGACCAAACACTGAGATACAAAAGACATTGTACCTTTGGCATTTCCCAAAGAATGATCTCATACCTAGATCAAAGAAAGTGTTTCCATTTCTTTGGCTTTGCACCAACCTGCTGAGTCATCTGATATTCATTAATTTATTAATCTTGTTTGCTCTTCTATTATCCATCAGCACAGTTATGTTAATAACTAGATCTGTATTTTTCCATAAATGAAACAGAAGGCTTGATGTAAAAAGCCTGAAAGTACTCCAGAAAAGCTGATTTAAACACGTGATGGAAAGACATGGAAATGAGTTTTGGATGTTTTTCCTTAATTGTTTTACAGTTCACATCTGGATTCATACTGATTAAGCTAAATTAAGAAATGGACTACCCTGGCAAGACAGTGGACAGAGATAAGTGACCAAAAAGCCAGAGAATTATTCCTTTAAAATTTGATTTGAAATCTGACTGCAAGAATAAAATAATCTAAAGGGAAAATAAAAAGCAAATAAAAATATTTAAAAGATAAAGAATGGGCCTTGCAGACTTATGTAGCTGAGAAAATGAAGACATGGTTCTTATTCTGGATTGCTTTCTTTACTTTTGTATCTTTTACCTTTCTTACAAATAAAGAAATCCTCTGTATTTCAGTGTCTCTATTGCTATATAGAACAGACTATTTGGTGTGTTTTACTGCATTCATTAGGTGCTCCCAACACGTGACATTTGTGATTACCCTTTTTAATGGTTTCTTGGTCACTGGATCCCTCAGACTGACTTGCTTCCTGGAATTAAATTCAAACACAAACACACACAAACACAAACTCATATCTTTTTTACATGTAGGCCTTTGCATGTGCATATGTACACATATGTATCTGTATATATGTCTCTGTGTGTTTATATATAGTCACATATATACATGTATATGTAAATATATATATATATATACACATATATACATATAGCTATCTATAAAAAAAGAATTTAGAAAAGTCCTGTACTTGAGCCTAAGACACTGGAAAATATTGACTAAAGGAATTGACAAGTAATATTGTTAAGCAGCTCTGGAAGTCTTCAGGATGCTTCACAATGCAGATAAGCCAGAAATGCAGAATGGAGAAGCTCATGAGGGCTTTTAGGTCCTGGCTTTGTTACATAGAGCTTGCAATGTCTAAGAGGTCGCCTGAGCCCTTCAGAGCTTTTTGGCACTCTGCCTCTCAGACTCTCAGACTGGAGGGTTTAGTAAGACCATCAGCCCCACAGTGTGTGTACACTATCCAGCAAGCTACAGGATCTTGGTAATTGTTCAGTTACCAGACAATTCATGCCAGAACTGGGAATACCAGCCAACTGCTTCCAGGGCAGATTCATCATGTTGACTGACCCAGAACAAATAAGCTGTGTGAACCTGTCCCAGCTTTTAACAATCACAACTTTGAGATTCCCTGCTCTGGAAACATTCTTGGCAATCGGTCCCCGACCTGCCAAATTTGGCAGCAGTAAATTGATTGCTCTGAAGCAGCCTGGCAAGACTAGAGGATTTGCCTTTGATTTGGCAAAATGTAGTCAAACCTGAGATGAGTCAATCAAAGCAATCAGACTCAGTGAAATGCTTTTCAATGAAAATATTTCCCTCAGAAATGTCGGGCCATCTGTACTCGAGTTAATAGAGCTGGTTCTCACTAAGGTCATAAATATGTATTACATGCATGTTTCCCCTTAGCATTATTCTCTAATCACAGTAGGCTTTTTAGTAAATGTTAAGTCAGAGGTTTTTCAATGCACGTAGTGTTTCACATTTTGACCAGCAATCTTTGTGTTATGTTTCCTAATTATTTTTTCCCTATATAAGTTCTGTATGTATCTTCCTGAAATGGAGCATGCACTGTGCAGCTGTTTAGAACACTCTCTACATAACTTTTTCTACAGTATCTAATGTTTTCTTTACCCTGTCTGCACCTGAAAAGAGTAGCTGCCTTACAGACCAGAGTTATTCACGTTATAAGACAACCAGAGACAGTCCAGTTTGTGACTCATTATTTTATACATATTATTTATATGTGACTCACTCTTCCTGGACACCTGAAATTCTTCCTGAACAGATATCTCTTCCTGAACTATCATGGCATTAGAGCACAAGTAGTATGCACGTTTATCCTTCTCCTACTTGGGTGTGTTCATATATTAGAAGGGTTCATCAGATCTGCCTAAAGTGCAGATTAGTCTGAAATAGGGAAGGTGGACCTTGCTTATAATAGCCTGAAGTTATGGACAAAATTATGATCACTGGAAAAAAGGTATTTGCACAGACCTATGATGCTGAAAGTCTCATCTACTGCACTTACCTTCCTCCTTTGCATATGGCCAAAAATTCATCAGTTCTGACCCGATAACTTGATTTAATTCTCTTGCCCATGCCTCATTAAGATTTACAAAATCTGTATTTCTCAGACTATTTCTCATCAAGGCTTTTACTCAAAAATGCTTTGAAATTTCTCTTTTGCATTCCATCATTCATCTAAAAAGTGAGAAAGCTGGGTTGTTTTGGCTGCTTGCTTTTTTTTTTTTTTTTTCCTAGGTAAAAGTAAGCGGTGTGACCCTTTTCCACCACCTGCCTCCCCTTTTAGGGGAGTAAACTTGCCAGGCTCTGGTGAAAATAAGAGGCAACTCTTCTTCCTAGCTGAGTAATGCCTTCCCCTGGGAATCAGGAGGTCTTGTATTTTCATCCTGGAACACAAAGGTCACAACTAGTAAACTTAGTGTTCAGGGCATGTAGCTGGGCACATGATGACTCTTTAACCATTAAAGTAATCCCTGATAGGTTCATGATAGCTGATGCCTTCCCAGGCTGTGCCAAGCAGTCTGGAGAAGAGCAAAGTTTTTGAAGAGAGCTGAGACTATTCCTGGTGTTCCTGTCAAACAGTGTGGATGAGGTGTGGATGAGGGAAGAATGACAATTTAGTCAATGCACATATTAGTCCTAGTCCATTCTGTTCACCAGCATAAACATAAACATAAACAAAGCATCTGTGAGCCAAATGAAAGTCGGTGAATGAAATGCTGAGGTAAACCTTTGAAAATACAGCTTTTAGTCTTTCTTACACCCTTCTTGAAGACATTTATCATAAGATTAAAATCTAGCAGCCTTCTCTTTCTGGGTGACTGATAGATAGTACTATAGGTAAAGTAAAAACATTTTCAATACATATCTAATATGTTCATCCTGGCATCCAGAACAAGCAAGATAGAATAGTTTTGATGGCAGAGGATAAGTGAGAGTCATAGACTGTATCTTCTCAAAATAGAGAAGAAGAAACTAAATGTGGGTATAGATCCCTATTTGGCATGCATGTTTTTATGGAGAACATTTTAATATATCTAACTTCTCTAATGAATCATATAGGGATCATTATGATTCCATGCTTGGGACCAGTGCTTAAAAATTGGGTATTTAGATATGTTAGCTCCTAAATACCCTTTGAATCTAAGCCAATGAGACTTAGCATTTTGAAATCCCCATTGCATAATGGTGAGATAGGAGAAGAAGAAAACTAAGTTTTAGTCAATCTGCCTAGGAATAAATCATAACCCTGAGGATATATTTTTACAATGCCTCTAATGGGAATTCATTGGGACTTTGAAGGGAAAGACAGAGAAGTAGAATGCATCAAAGTATTTGAGAAACCTCAAAGGAAACAAATAGAGTTGGAATTATTCTGTGCGATTACATATATCCTAAAACCGTCTAAATAGACTGGTCTTAAAGCACATATTATGGCCCAGGGAATAACTTGGAAGAAAACCAAGCTTCAATAATCATCTTGCCCATATAAAATTTGCATTTAAATAGCATTAATGAATTAAGTGTCAAAGTCATAAAAATAATTTAAAAAATCTTTCTTGGTCAAAAAAAATTATGTTTTTTAAGTATGTATATAAATGCCTGATGAGTTAAAAGAGTTGAACTTGCAAATTTTCTCTAAGAAAAATATTGAATTTTTCTCTTCATTAGACCCTCCAATGCATTTACAAATTCCCATTCTGGTGTGAGCTGAATGTTTCAGTTGCAGCAAGTTCTTGTTTTGAAGGAACATGATTTCACAATTGGTGATTTAATCAATGGGCCAATGTCAGTTGTACGAGACTCAAGTGCCAGGTCGTGTATTTGGGTCATAAGAACCCCATGCAACACTACAGGCTTGGAGAAGAGTGGCTGGAAAGCTGCCTGGTAGAAAAGGGTTTGCAGGTGATGGCTGACAGTCAGCTGAACCTGAGTCAGCATGTGACCAAGTGGCCAAGAAGGCCAGTGGCTTCCTGGCTTGTGTCTGAAATAGTTTGGCCAGAAGGACCAGGACAGTGATTGTTAGCAGAATTGTGAGACTGCACATCAAATCTTGTGCTCAGTTTTATTCCCTGTATTACTAGAAAGACGCTGAGGTTCTGGAGAGGGTGCAGAGAATGGCAACAAAGCTGGTGAAGGGTCTGGATCACAAGTGTTATAAGGAGCATCTGAGGGAGCTGGAGTTGTTTAGCCTGGAAAAAAAGGAAGTTCAGGAGAGCCCTTATCACTCTCTACATCTTCCTGAAAGAAGGTTGTAGTAAGGTGGGGGTTGCTCTCCTCTACCAAGTAAAAGTGATAGGATGAGAGATAAAGGTCTCAAGTTTTCCAGGATGGATTTAGATTGAATGTTGGGATAAAAATGTCTTTCACTGAAAGGGTTGTCAAGCATTGGAATGGGCTGCTTAGGGAAATAGTGGCGTCACCATTCTCATAGGATTTTAAAAATCATCTAGATGTGTCACTAAAAAAAAAGTTTTACTGGTGGGATTGACAATGTAAGTTTAGTGATTGGACTTGAGTACCATAAACTTTCTTTCCAAATTAAATGATTCTATGATTCTGCTTTTTGACACTGTCAAAAGAAGTTCTCTGGTTCATGTTTTTGCTTAACCGGAAAATTTCCGTTTTAAATAGCAGTTGGTGTGGAAACTTTCTTGTTGAGTAATCTATATGAAGATTAAAAGGTGGACTTCTCTGAAGTGTGCTTTTAAGGTGATAGTAAAATCAAGATTTACTTGTGATTCTTTCAAAACGTGTTTTAGCTTCCTTTGTGTACAGCCCTTCTTGTATAGATGATATTAGAGCGCGGTGCAAAGAAAAATGTGCCTTTAACACCATGGAGATTTTATACAAAATGCGTTTCAGATGAGAAATGATAAGTGGTACTGTACTATTCTGCTTCAATGTTTTCTGAACGAAATATGTCTTATTTCAAAACCACTTCAAAACCATTTATGCAATATGAAAAGTTAAACAAGAAATATTTAAATTGAGGTAATGCTTAAATACTGAAGTGGTGTTTTTCAGACTTTTTATACCCCATGAAGTACTCAAGTCAAAATTTACAAGAAACATCTACCTACTTTGTTAAAGAAAACCACCCCCCAAAATCTATTGCTGGATGTGGGCCACCATGTACGGTATAGCCTCTATGATTTTCTTTTTTTTTTTTCTTAAAAGCCATAGTTTTCAGAGTTTACAGCAATAAGCTTTATCTTTCTTTTCCATTCTATTTGTTTCCTTCCATGTGATGAGGAACATATGGCCGGCTACATATTCTTAAAAAAGAAAATACATTTAATTCTTTCATATGCTGCTTCTCTGGAACATAAGCTTGGTAATATTATTGTAGCACATTTTGCTGTATTTTGTTTCATTCTCAATCAGAGAAGAAAAACAATTGGTAAAAGCCTGTGTGAAATCCACTTTGCCTCTTGAGTCTGCCTGAAAGTGATTTCAAAATATATTAAGAGGAATCTGTCTGAAAAGATAATCTTTACATACAGATTATGTCAGTTGTCTGAAAAGTGCCTTGTGTATTAGATCAATATTACTAGTTCTACATGTACGTGAGCACACAGTGATGTAACTTACATTTATTTCTACAAATTATATCAAGAAAACAGCTATTTTATTAATTGTAGCAAGATGAATTTATATCTGCAAGGCCGAGTAAACTATCAGCACAGATGCCCTTAGGCAAAAAGAATGATAAGTGGCTTCTATGGTCCCTCCAGTACAGATCAAACTGACAGCAAGCAAAAGGTGGAAAACATAATGAATCTAGCCCATGTATGTGCTAGGTTTTGACATGCTTGTCTGTATGTCAATCAATATGAAAGACTGCACCTCAGAAGAAGAGAAAACTAACAGCTCTCAGGGATGCCACTGGAGGAGACTGTGGTCATCATCTTTCATTTTTTTCCTTATATCTGTGCAATCAGTTGCAATGTAAAAAGGAGAAATATAAGAGTTAGCAAGGAGAGAATTTTCAGTTCTATTGAAACTCTTATTTTGTGTCTGGTACAAGAAAAACATCTATTAGTTTTTCTATCCATTACTAAGATGTGGGCTCGGGAAAAGAAACTAATACTGTAATGAGTAGAGGCACTTAAGTTGTTAAATACTTTCTTGATACATATGTCTGTTAGCCTAGATTTGTTTCTGTAGATATAAGTTAAGGGGTAAAGACAAGGCAGATTACAGCTAGCCTGTAAAAGCAGGGAATTCCTATAAAAGAGTAATATTTGGAGCTGGATATTTACACTCAGAATCATGGAAATGATTGCTTTCTCTGATCAGACTCTAACCTTTTACAGAAAATCAATATCATAATCAGAGGTTATCAGGTTGAATGCTAAAATTCCCACCTAATAAAATGGCTATTTTAAAAAGTAAACAGAAGACAAAACCATATCTCAAATCCTTCTCTCTTAACATTTATTATTGTTTGGGTAATCATACATCTTTCTTAGCCAAGATAAGTATTGTTGAACTAGTTCACGTTGCTTGGTTAGGAAAATAAAAAAGAAAAAAAGAAACAAACCCAAACATCTCCAAAAAAAACCCCAAACACAAATTTAAGAGTTTTCACTTAAATTGTCAAATAATGACAGTCAGTCATAGATTTATTAGTCAGTCATAGATTCATAGATTTATCTAGTCAGTCTAGATGGTTTGTTAAACAAGCTACACATTTCTGTCTCAGTGCACATATCACAATGTTTGAAATATTAGCTGTTCTGTGCATTACATTAAAATGATATACTTGAATTTGAAGCATTAAACTTTGACAGAACTATGCTATGACAAGAAAGCACTCTGCAGAGAAGAGCCTAAAACTGTCTAATCGCTGTGTAAGTAATTATCTTCATATGCATTTGTGATGTTTTAAAACAGCAGAAAATTTTCTTTTACTTGTACAGTTCTGAAATACAGCTGATTAAAAGACTGAACTGTGAGTATGAAATTGTATGCTGTCATTCCAACCCTTCGTACCAAGGCTCTGAGAGAACAAAGAACATGCATACTCCAGTTAAAGGCATTAGTAAAGCCTAGATAAGTTTTGGCATAAAATTGATTAAGCTACTCTAACAACATCTATACTATATAGAAAGGAACACAGATAAGTTTTGTATTAGAGGAGGTTTGAAAAAAATAAAAAATATGTAAAAAAGAAAAAATATGATGTTTTGAGTCAGTTCATTGATAGTTCAAAAAATCCTCAAAACCTGAATTTCTTTGAAGCTTCAAAATGTTAAACTATTTCACTCCGTCTGAAATAGAATAGCTCTCATTCATTTAGAAACTCACCCTTCTAATGTAATCTTTCTGTGAATGTTAGTAGTACTTACCTGTGTTTTCTCACAATTATTTTCCCAGACACATGCTGTGGTGACATTTACAGCAGAGACTCGCTGTAGGATGTGTTTAAAATTTTTGCACGAACCTTGAACCTACTATTATTAGGAATATATCAGTATAGAACCATCCATTCCATGCCCATACCCATGCACAATAAACCACAACAGTGCCCTGCTAGGACAGCTACTACTTATAATATGTTAAGTCATTCATTTGTCTTTATGTTCTCCCATTTAGAACCAAAGTGAAATGCTACATTAAAAAATGACCCCTCTCTCTAGGAAGAATCAACTCTTGAAGGACGCTATAGTGGTGACTATGGCTTGTTTTCTGCTCTGTGGCTTTGATTCTATTTTTCCAAAAGTAAAAGGTATATTTTATAAAGTGCAGATGGTGAGAAATCATATTCTGTGTGCTCGAGGATTCATACATATTATTATATTTTCCTTTCTGCAGGATCTAAAATTTGTTGCTAAATAGGAAAACAGATACCAACATTCAGCAAAAACTGCAAATCTCATATTCTTCAGTCAGTGGCAAACAGTTCTTTATGGAAAAAAAATTATATGCAAAGGATTGTGGTAACTTAGAATTACCTTCATTAATAATTTTTAAAAAAAGTTACAATGTTATTTCTTGGTCATTCACCCATTCATAATTGATCAGATAAGGAAAAAAGTAAAAGAAGTAAAAATATGCTTTTATCACTGTCTTAAATGAAATTTCTCCTGAAGGACAAAAAATTTTCTTTATACATGCACATCTTGATTACTATGTCTGCAGAGACCCTCTACCATATCTTACAATAAAATTTGTGTTTAGAGCTTATTAAAACCCTTCCTTGATGTTTAGATAGGGTCCTCTTGTGGATTCTAATAACTATTTCTTTGTCTTGAGCACAAAAGATCTGAACATATAAACCAAAAGGTTTTATATTGTTCATACAGTACAGCTGTTAAATATTTAAGATCACCCTTGAAAAAAAAAACCCAATAATGTTTTCTTAGCCATGCATTTAGCAACTAAGTATGACATTAAAAAGAGTCTTAGGATTTCTGATTCAAGAAATCATAATTTGACCTACATGGAAGAAATTAATTGTGGATAGGGCATAAATTGTCCATAATTTTTTAATGGTATGTAACCAAAATGAACAAGAACTGTTGCTTTTTGTGCTTTCTAAGTCCCATGCCTGCTGCAATTGGAAAGTCAGCATTTGTCAGTGGTTACAAACTGTTAGCAACAGCTAGAGTAGTTGAAATTATGCAATTTCCTTTGTTAATTATAAACAGTGTCATCACCTGGTTTGGGTTTTTTGTAATTTTATACCAATTACAAGAAATAAGGAATTGATAGTAAGATGAGACATTGCAAATAACAAAATAAGGTGAAGGCTATTCTGAGATATAGTATAGGATATAGAGAATTAAACACTTTGAAAAACAGCAGAGCAATATAATGTTTTGGGAGTAAATGAGGGGCTATTCTGTATCTAGAGATGCTGAAGTGATGAATAAAATGCCAACCACTTTCTTGGGTACTGAAGAAAGTCCACTCCAAATTGCTGTTTATTGAAATCTAAAATATTACTATAGTCTTTCTTCCAAATCCAAGAATTATTTCTGCTGACACAATAAAAAAGCATGATCCCAGCTGAACTGAAACAAGAGATATAGGACAAATTGGTATTTTCACCTGAAGGATGTCTTCACAGTCTGAAACACATAGCAATGGGGATTTATCATGCAATCAGGAGTTGAGAGACCACTATTATAACAGCCGCCGAACAGTCTACAAGGAAAAGTAAAATATCAGATAAAAAAGTCTGGTAATTAGTAAGTTTCTTTTTAATTTTCACATTAATATATCAATATGTCTGACAATTGTGCTTGTTATCATAACCATACTAGAATTTAAAGCAAACCTTCCAATTGCAATATCTCCTGCAGTACATGCATTGTATTTACATTACTCATGGAAGATACTCTACTTCAGCTGAGTAGAGTAAGGTAAAACAAATAGCGAGCTAGTCCAGAAACTTATATTAAAGTTATACTTTAATATACTTTCCATATCATATATTATTTTCTATCATTTTGGAGTTTTACCACATCAATTGTACATAAAGTATATGCTAAACAATGTTAAACTCCTCTTCTTTCTACATCTTCCTTTTTTTTACTTTTTTACAAATGAAACTTTAGTAAAAATAAAAATTCTAGCTCAGGGTGTGCTGCATTGTGCATTCTAAAATGTTTAAAAGCTCTGAGAGCTGGTGCAAGCATAAACTGTATTATGGAGAACAAAAGAAGCAATAATAATACTCATACATTTTGGTAGAAAAAGTTTTATTTTCTGAACTTAATAAAACTGCATCAACTTTTCAACTTTCTTAACTTCTTTCAGGCATATTCTACTTCTTGCCTATTTTTTCTGAAGTAGTGACTAAGACAAATTTGTCATTATCACAAAATTTTCTCCTACAAATACATTTAAAAATATTTTTTACTTTTTTTTTTTTTCTTTGTGTTTTTTTGGGGGGTTTTTGAGCTTTATTGTAACAAAATTGTTGGTTTCAGTCTCTGCTTCTGCCAAACACTGGGCAACTGGACCTTCATTTCACTTTGCTGATGTGCTTTATATATAATCTCTTTTGAAAAACACAACTATCTCATCCTTCTTGACTATGCCATTCTAAGGAGATAGGAAATCAAACTTTTCCTGATTTTCTCTATTTATTAATGGTGAATAATCTATTTCCAATATTACATTATATTTTTGTTTCTATTTTAATATTACGTCATATTTCTGCTTTTCACAATTCAGACCGAGTGAAAAAAAATCATTTCGGTTTAGCGAGTAACACAAACATTCAACTTAATGACTACACACAAAAGTTACAATGTGTGTTTTACTGGAGCAATAGAAGTGTTTCAATGGGCATTTGACTGCCTTAAAGAGTATCAGTTTGGAAATGTACTGACACCACATGCAGCTCAATTCTTGCAGCTAGACTTCTAAAGAAATTTGATTTTTTTAAGTTCTGTCCATCAAGTCTCGCTTCAAAATATTTATATAAGATAATCTAGCTATATCTAAGTTTCTGTAACTTATGTTTGTGTATTACTTCTTTTTCTGGTACAGAAATTGCTAGTTTAACAAATGGACATAGCTCACAACAAACTTCTAAGGCTATAGATTAAAATGAGAGTTTTTGAGAGATTTATTTTCTTAAAATGACCATGTAACACAGCTTGGGGATTAATTTTACAGGCTTTGCTGCAAACACCTTTTTCTGTTTCAAGGCTGTTCTTTGTCCTGAGTGAGCTGCATATTGATATAAGAAATGAGTAATATTAGCTTAGTCTGTGCTAATCACCCAAGTCTTTCAGTTGAGTCATTAAACACATGATTACATTACTTTTCCTCTTTTTGAATTTCTAA
>WBNO01011451.1:0-32442 GCA_013400575.1 Peucedramus taeniatus
TTGTGGAAATATATATATATATATAATCATATTATATCTGTATAATATACATATGCATATTTGTGGAACTCTATATATACTACATACAGTTTATATTTAAAAAAACATAATTTATTAAATTAATTTCTAGCAAGTGGCTAAGTTTTGACTGAGAAGAAAGTGTTGGAGATTCAGACCCATGAATCAGGACATAATAGTACTGCATTTTGTTATTCTGAAGAATCATTTTTGTGATCCTGGACAAGACAATTACGGGCACTCAGAGCCAGGTGATCCTGCAAAACTGTGTCATCTCTGTATTTTTTGACTATGGACCCTAGTCATCTATGCTAACTAGGCTTTTACAAATAAAAAGGAAAAATAAGTTTGGAACAGGAATCTCATAAAATAATGGTTTCCACTATGAAGAGGACTTTCATTACTAGGGGTCCAGAAGTTTATGCTGAGATGTCAGTCTGTGTGAAACAAGCATTGGATGAGCTGGGAAGAAACAAGCCATAATTGCTTGAGAATGTGAACTTTTTCCATCTGGATCTCAGCTCCAGCCAATCTGCCAATTATTTCTAGGTGAACATGCATGCCTTTATATTACACACTTTTAAAAAATTTAAAAATCTGCTTATTGAACTCAAAACCACAGTGTTTGGCACAAGAATCAAAAATAATTAATCAAATGTCAAAGGGATGATAGCTGAAAATATGAGAAATTCACATTTAAAACCAAATCTGTGTAAACTCCCTCAAATCTCATGCAAAATTATTACTGAAAAACTATTACTAATAAAAACTTATTCTGTAGTGTTTTCCATCACTATACAACTGAAGTCCATAATGTGTTTCTGAAGTAAGAAATTTCCTACAAGTGTAATTAAAATGAGTTAAATTGGAATATAATGCCATTGGGTTTGACCACTTTGGCTTTCTTGTGGAAATTCTACAATCCTGGATGCTAGCTGAAAAAGTAAGGAAGGGAGAAAACCTCCAACTGTGGCATTATCCCTCACCTTTCTCTGAGACCCCAGGAATGAGAAAGACCTAAAAGGATGGCTGTTTTCTACTGCCTCATATTTTGGAAATCAGTATGAAAGCCATGCTGCTTCCTGTACAGAGTGATGCAACTCATGGCAGTGTGGAAAGAAAGTAGTAGGGAGAGAAACCTGAGGCAGATATTTCTGTGGTCAAGCTGTTCTGGAGGTCTCATGTGAAGAGACAGAGGAGAGGAGAACACTGTCAGTGCTGACAAGCATTTAAGATTGAGGAGTGAAACATGAAAAGTGCTTTCTTCACAAAGTAACCCAGCCTAACGAGCGAAAAGACACTTGTGAAACAAGATGTGACTTAAAAAAGTATATTCTGGGGTGGTTTGTGGTAAAAACAAACATTCCGACAGACCCCAGTAAAACTGTGTCCAGTCTATTCTTCAATTCTTATTTGAGTATTTTTCAAATTTTAAGCTGACATAAGTCAATTGTATTTTGGTTAAGACAGCAGCAATGTTCACTTTTATTTGCATACATATTGCTACCTTATGTGACAAGAAAATAAATACTTAAATCCCACCCCTTACATGAGATATGTCAACTTATTGCAGGTAATAGTTACTGGATTGATGAGTTATGTAATATCATCAACTGTTATGGAATAAATGTGCTATGAATAAACCCCTGAATGGAATATACTAGTGGGGCTGATGTTGCCTGTGTTTAACAGAGGTTGCTGTGGAGCTCTTGAACGTGTCCCCTTCTCTGAAGGCTTGTTTCATGTCCTTGCATCAAACAAATCCTGGACTAACTTCACAGAAGTTGGTCTTAAGGTTGCTGGTCTTTATTCACAGCACACTAAGCCTCCCCTGGGTGCAGGCAGAAATTTCCAATAGCAGCACAGTTCACGTATTATCTGAGAGTAATCACTGAGAGTAGGACTTTGATGTTCAGCTTTTTAAAAGCTCTCAGAAGTATTTTTCCTCATTATCACCCCAGTTGAGTGAGCTTTATACTCCCCTTTCAGAGAAATGTTTAAGCACATGAGGACTCTATCTTCCCTATGCTATTAATTAAAAGATGACAGATTATTTTCTGTGACTATTTTTTATTTACAGTACTTAATTGATTAGGGTTCTTGACAAACAAGATTCAAGAAGGAATAAAAAAAAAAAAAAGAAAAAAAGATAATTTTGGAAATTTTACCACACACTTTTGCTCATTTTGGATATCTGCACTTCTATGTTTCAGCACAGTAGCAGGAAATAATGTGCTTCTTGCAAGTGCCTGTTTTTATTAATTTTTATTCGCCTGTCAGCGCAAGAAATCTCCTCTGGGAGAAGCTAGAAATTTCAAACAGCAATGAGGGCTCACATACTCTCAACAACAATCTGATCAACTGCAGATGAGAACAGCCAGTTTCTCACTGAGAAAGAACATTTTTCAGATTAACTCATACATGATTTCATTTGGGGAAATGGAGAGTTGAGATGATACAACAGTTTCTTTGTTTCACAACTTTTATGAAACTTTATCTCAAATGCTCTGCCATCAGTCTTGGACCAGAAACAGTTTCTAAAGAAGCAGCAAGAACCCTGTATGAAGGACAAACTGATCTCAGGCTACACTGGAACAATGTGTCTCAAACAGCAAACAAGCTTTCATGAGTCAAGAAAAAACTGAATTCTGCACTTTGTGAGATGTGATGGTTTAGGGATTGAAATTGTTCACAGGATAAAACTGTTGAGAACTAAATGAAAGAGGAAATTCTATTTTTTTTTTAACTGTAATGATTTCTGTCTCTAGATTCCACATACTCAATTACACTTGACTCACCATTTTCATGTTGTCTTCCATGGACAGAGGCTATCAGCATGTTGCATATGCAAGGAAGTGTTGTTTGGAAAGGGCTGCCACAATGGAGGGCTCCAGGTCTGTGTAGGGAAGGGTCTAAAGGCATCATCAGCTCATGATGGGTAACTAGGTAGGAAAAAAAATGGGTCTAACACTCAAGTGTTCTTGAACAAGGCCTTCTCATTTATTTCAGTGGTTCGTGACAAGACCTTAATCTAAAATAACCCTACATAATGTATCAGGACCAGTTTGCAGAAAGCAAGTGGTGGCTCAGTGGATGGAGTGCAGGCCCAGAGCTTAGAGGAACAGGGCTTGCTAGTGGTGAAATAAATACCTGCTGAATTCCATACTCAGGACAGTCTGAGGTCCCAAAGGAAGTCAGGATAACATAGGACTGTCACCCTCTCCTTAAGTGCAAGCTCTACTATAGATACTCTCTAACACTAACAAGCTACCCTCCCTTCTTGTGCCTCATCTGCAGGCCAAGATAAGGATATTTGAATTCTTTCTCAAATGTTGGGAAAACTGATGAGTTACATACACAAAAAAACCCCAAAAAAACCCCAACAAACCTGTAAAGGATCAGTAGATTTCCTAATTGTTTGTGTTTACTTATTTATTTTCTGAGATCTCTCAATCAGGACAGGAGGAAGGGAAATATGGTAGAAAGCACACTAAGCCATTTAGAATTAATCTTGTAAAAAGACATTATCTTGAATGATTTTGTATCTCAGTAGTGAGGATATAATCTGTTTTGGAGTGTGATGTTTCTGAAAGGTAGGTGATCTTCATCTTTCACCTGCTCATCTAGTCAAATCTCTATTAGATGTCCAGTTTAAAGCCTCGTCTCACTTCCTTTTCTAGAGGAGTTTTGTTGCTCTCCCAAGGATGAAGCTTAATGGTATTTTCCCCCACTCTAAAAGTTCTGAAAAGTAAAGCATCTTTGTTGCCTTAGGAGTTGACCTCTGTGTCTTGCTTCATTACTGGGGACAGAATATTTGTGCAGCATTCAAAATAGCACCTATATCTTGTTATACCAGTTGTAAGTCCCTACTAAGAAGAGACATCTTTGTGTTGGATAGAGAGGGGTGCCTGGAGTTCTGATCTGCATTGGGGAAGCAGGGGAAGGTTCTTCCACTAAGATGCTCACCCAGGTCAGATGCTGTTTTCCTCAGGACTCACAAGTGGCCTTTTCTGGAAAAATCAAAGCAAGCTTTTCTGTGAGTTCACACAAACGATGAAGAATCTGTCCCTAGTTAATTTAAAAATCCCTTCCCAGATGACAGAGCACTGTTCTGTAATTGTGACTTTCACACTTCTTGGTGTGCTTTGAAACCCAGCATCTATAATCCCAAAGGATCTCAAAGTGCTCTGCAGTCATGGGCAGAGGAGTTTAGTTGCCTTTGAAGAACTGCACTGATGCTGTCTGTAGACTAAAGGCCCATTATTCTTTGATCTCCAGCTGCTAGAAAACTTTGCTTACTTTGATAAGTGATCATAGACTTGTCTGATGGGCTTCACAGAGATATAGTTTAAATGGCAACAAAGTGCATTGGCAATTAAAGTGCATTGATCTCTTTTGGACTCAGGTGCTGTTTCCTTAATTGAATACTTTTGCTTCATTATTAATGGACACATTTGATATATTTAATATCATGAAGTCCCAGGTCTATCCTAACACCGAAGTGGCACTTCAAGACAAAGTGGAAATCAAGAAAAAGCAGACATGTTTACATGGGAAAAATTGTGTTTGTGGTTGAGTCTTTTTTCAGGCAATTTGAAAACAAAATTTCAAATTTTCATATGAATCATGAATTTTATTTTGTCTTTATCATTTTAGTTTGTTTTGTTAAGTTTTTTTACTATTGCTTTTTTGACTGTTCACTTTTACTTTTGGAATTGCTCAAGTAAGAAAAAAGTTTTGAAAAGCAAAAAAAAAGTAAATCCACCAAAAAAGCCCGTTGGGTAAAATAACAACAACAACAACAACAACAACAAACAACAACAACAAAAAAGCAATAAAAAGAAAAACAAACATTTCCCCCTCCTATTCCCAGCTGTTGCTATTTAAAATTAACGTGGTTTGGCTACTGCCATACAATGACCAACATTTTGAATTTGCTTTCTTCTTTCGAAATATTTGCTTTTTGATGTTTTATTATGAAGGAGCCACCATAGATATTTTATAGATTAATAGAATCATAGAATGGTTTGGGTCAGAAAGAACCTTTAAAGACTCTTAAAATGCCCAGTTCCACTGCCCTGGTTAGATACATCTTAATTAGATTAGGTTGCTTAAAGCCATATCCAACCTAACCTTGAATGTTGCCAGGCATCCACAACTTCTCTGGGCAACATGTGCCAGTGTTCCACCACCATCACTGAAAAACTTTCTTCTTTATGTACAATCTAAATCTACCCTCTTAGACTGAAACCATTGCCCCCTTGTCCTGTCACTACAGGTCCTATTAAAATAAACTCTCTCCATCTTTCTCATAAATACTGAAAGGCTGCAATGAGGTCCTCCTGGAGCCTTCTCCTCTCCAGGTTGAAAAACCCCAACTCTCTCAGCCTTTCCTCATAGGTGAGATGTTCCAGCTTTCTGACAATTTCCATGACCCTCTTCTGGGCCTGCTCTAGCATGTCCATGTCTTTCTTGTACTGGGGACCGCAGCACTGGACACATTACTCCTGATGAGATCTCACCAGAGCAGAGTAAAAGGGGAGAACCACCTCTCTTGACTTGTTGGCAATAGTTCTTTAGATACAGACCTGGCTACAGTTGGCTTTCTGGAAGGCAAGCACACACACTGCTGATCTACATCCCATTTTTCGTCCACCAGTACTCCCAAGTCTTTCCCCTCAGCATTGTTTTCACTCATTCCCCAGTCTGACTGATATTGGAGATTGTCCTGATCAAGGTGCAGGGCCTTGCATTTTGGCTTGGAGATCTTCATTGTGGTTCACATGGTCCCATTCCTCCAGCCGTGCAAATTGCCTCTGGAAGGCATTCCTTCTCTCAAGCAAATCCACCACTTATCTTCATGTTATTCACAAACTTGCTAAGGGTGCACCTGATCTCATTATCTATACTACTATAGTATAAATTATTTTTTTTCCAGTACAGATCCTTGGGGGACATCACTTGTTACTGGTCTCCACTTGAACATCGAGTCTTAAACTCCAGCTCTTTGGACATGACCATCCAACCATCTCCTTATCCCTCAAATTGTTCATCCATCAGATCTTTAGCTCTCCAGATGAGAGGCAAGACTGTAGTGAGGACAGTATCAAAGGCCTAAATGAAGTCCAGGTAGATGACAGTAGGGACTTTTCCCTTGTCTGTTGATGCAGTCATTCCACCAGAGGTGGCATGTAGTTCATTGTTTCAATAGGTCTTATATTTTTACCATGCTGTTCATGATCAATATCTTTTACAAGCAGCAATTAGTGAGTCATTACAACAAGCCTGTTTTTTGAAAAAGTATTATTTTACATGCTTCATAGAAATAAAACAGGCCAAAAGACCCAACCAAGGCCTTTTATTGTCAGAATTTGGTCATCTGCAAAACGAATTGTCTCCTTCCCTGTATTTCTTATTCATCTCCTATTTTGACACTTATGCCTGCAATATGAATAGGTTTGCAGTATGAACCTGTGAATTTTTCATTAATTCCAAAACCGATCCTTTTTCATTATCATCTGAGTGTAGTTGCTGGAGCCAGACCACTTTCTCTCTTATTCATTTCCCACACATTCACACTCTCTTATTCATTTCATACATCCCATGAGACACGAGTTTAGTTTATCAGGTTTAGTGCCTTTGTCCTTGCTTTCACAGTGTTGAAAGCCAAAGGCCTCATCGGGTCCCAGAACCATCCCCCTTTTGCTTTCTTGATTATACATCTGTACACTCTGCAGTGGCTCCCCTGGATAGTGGCTGAATAACGTGGCAAGACTCCAGTGTACAGAAGGGCAGCAGACTGTACTGATCTGCTGTTTGATAATGAGCTGCGTGGTCATTTTGCAGTAGTACAGACTGATGTAAATACTTCTAGAAGGAGTTATATCTTATTTGGTAACAGAATTATAGGAGATAGCTGTGTTTGGGCTCAATGCCCAGCACTGCTGTTCTCAGAGTAAACATTTTACTATTCTCTGCTTCCAGTCCACGACCAAAATAGGACAGCCTTGTCTAAAATTAACTAAAGAGGCTCTTTCATCTTAAGAACATTTAGATTTGGTATTTCAAGTAAATGTTTTTTAAAAAGTAATTCTGTTTTACTGCAGCATTTCTTGGAATCTGGGCTGGATGCCTTTGGCCAGATCCGCATGAGATCTTTATAAGTGGGAAATGAACTTTATCTCCATTTGTCCTGCTTTTTTTTTCCCTTTAATTTTAAAATACATTGACTTGAGAATTGCATTTCAGGCTATGTCACATATCTTCTTGAGGGTTTTTGTGTCTATCAATAGGTAGGATCAAACATCTTCCCACATCAAGCCTTGTTGTGGGGACAGAATTGGATGGATGTAAAGCAGAAAACCTAAAATTTCAGCATCAGTTCATTTCAGGTTCTAATGTGTGTTTTTCAAAACCTCTTTCCAGATGAGAAGAAGTTCACTTTCCTTAGAAAATCAGTTTCTTGCCATAAGGACTTCAGAAAGACAGTCTCTGTAAACTCATACATACTTGCTTTTCAAAATTCTTTTACTTGAGAAAGAAAAAAACTGCAATGATTATTTAAAATAATTGATGACCTGACTCTTGTACCTGTGAAAGCAATAGTAAGTACTGTCTCAATTCCTGTGGAAGAAGGATCAGGTTCCTAGATAGCTACATAAATATTTACCAGGCTGGGAGGAGCCTGGTAACACCCTCCAAAATAAAGGTTGCAATATAGCCTTCATTTTTAAGTTCCTGTTCTCACATGTTAATAACTTCCTCATGCTTTAGTCTTTCTGGCAATTCTCCATGTTTGGTTTCTGCCTGGAGGTGATGTGTATTTGGAACAAAATTATACCACACTTTTGACTAGGCAAGCAGCCAAAATGGCTGAGAGTTGTTGCCTGGTTTAGAGGTAACTGTCTTTGAGGCCTAGCACCTTCTTCTGAATGGAGAAGAATTCTAATTGCCAAAGCTATTAAGTGATTCCAAGATCACTTATGAGCCAGTGTTTGATGTTTTGGAAGCGATTTACTGTAATCACATCATTCTATTGTTGCTGGTTTATGTCTGAAGAAAGCTGTCCATTTATAGTCTCAGTTAAGTCTCCTAAGGGGTCAAGAATTGAATTGGAAATTCATTCTTATTTTCCTCATTCTTTCATGTGGGTGGAGCAAGAAAAAGGGAAGAAGGTAGAGATGGCTTCCACCATACCTTCTCTCTTTTACTTAAATAAAATAATGTGCATTTAGGGGAGTTAGCCAAAGATAAACTCTTCCCTAAGATATTGAAGAGGGAACATTAAAACAACATAGATCAACCAACTAAACTCTTTTGAATGCTTTGAAAAGCTAAGAGGCTTCTGTCCAATCCTGAAAGACCCTGAGCTTCTTCAACAACAATAAATGAAGCCAACAGTGTTTGTCTCCTCTTGTTCATTACCTGTACTGGTATGACAGCTCTGAGTACACAGCTTTAAAGGTGGAGATAGAATGTGTTAATTGTCCTTTCCCTATTTCTGTTTTTCACACGGTAGGAATTCTGTCTCTAAAAAACTTCTGCCCTGTGGGGAATTTTTACATTTCAGAAGCACACTATCACATCTCTGTATACAGTAACAATGATGAACTGGAATGTATGGTATTTCCTTGCTTCTGTAGAGGAACCAAGGCAGGATATTGAATCAAACAACTTGAATCCAAAATTTTTTCCCTTTACCTCCTCCATATGATCTGATGTCTTCTACATGTGCAGTGTCCAGAAAAGTGCTCGACATAGAGAGTGTAGTAGGAGAGTATGGAAAGACTGGTGTTAGTTTTGCTGTATCATCTCAGTTTCTAACCCATGGAGTTGATAAAAGGAAAACAGAATAACCTTTTTCAGGAAAAATCATGTCTGCAGTTTATAGCTATGCCAGATAACCCTGGGTGACAAAAGAGCTTTGTGCTTACTGAGAAGTGGACAGGTCTGCACAAATGTGAGTTCTTTGCAAAATGGCAGGATATCAGTCAGCCCTAACGCAAAAAATGTGTGATCCTGATCTCTGAATGCTTTGTTGGAGCAAACACAGCCTGCCAATGAGCATGGCTTAATCCTGTGGAATCATTATTGTGATAACAGAATTATGAAATTCTGGTTGGTTTAGAGAGTAGGCAGATGTCATCATGTATCAAACTCCTCTGGCATATCCTGAATTTGTTTCCTCAGTTCATCACCAGAGAGGATTTGAACCCATAATAGAAGGCCTCCATTATAATGCTTTATCTAGCAAAACTATTCTGCGGAGGTTCTGTGAGAAAGGGAATGATATATTATTAACCCAGCCTCTCTTCCAGGAGAGTTGGTGTTGGGTGAGCAACAAAAAGAAGCTGACCTGGGACAGGCACCCAGCTATCGCATGAGGACAGCAGTCAACAGCTCCATGGCCAGATGAGGATCAGTGACAAGTGGTGTCCTTCAGGGGTCTGTTTAGGGACCAGTACCTGTTTAATATCTTCATCAAAGACACAGACACTGGGACTAAGTGCACCCTCAGCAAATTTGCAGATGACACCAAGCAGAGTGGTGCAGTTAACACACCTGAGGGATGGAATGTCATCCATAAACACCTGGACAAGTTTGAGCAGTGGGACCATGTGAACCTCATGAGATTCAACAAGTGTTTGTGTTCTGGATCCTCAAAGGTTTCCCAGACCAGACTGAACAAAACTCTGGGTACCCTGAGTAATCTGTTCACACATCATAACTAACACTGTCTTGAGTAGAAGGTTGATATACAGAGGTGAACTCCATTCTGGATGGATGCAATCTATGAGCCTATAAATGCATCTTTTCTCTCCCATTAGTTGTCTGTTTTGACCATACATAACAGTATATAGATATATTTATAACACTGCATATAAACAGAGAAGAATGTGCTTTTCAGTGCTTGTTTGAGCTATTTCTGGTAGTGCAGTGTCAAGTTCTCAGTTGGGGCCTCAAAGAAATAATTTTCAGCAGTTGATTTCTTGAACCACAAGGCTGTACTGTCAGAATCACACTGCTACAAAGTAGGAGGTGAGGTGAGATTGGCCCTCATGGAAAAGGTTAAGAAATGCTGTCTCTAACTTCTCCTTGAACTCCATCACTCCCTAAAGAATTGCGGAACACATCTGTAGGGTTTCAGTATCCTGGCCTATGAAGAAAATCTAAAAAAGATGAAGAAAACCTTGCAATACTCTAACTGGTTGATTCTTCTTGCTAATGCATATTACGAGTTCCTCTGAGTTAAAGTATCTGTCTCTGTGAGTCTCAAATGCTTCCACCTTTACCTAAGCCCTCTAAACTTGCCTTCACCTCATGTGGTTTATTGTTGAGGTTAGTTGAAAATTAGCTTGAATGTAAGGCAAATTATACACTTGAAAGTGCCTACTTCTCTTTTCTGACCATAAAAATAGAAGCAAAACAATTAGATTAGATTAGATGTCTCCAATGTAAATATCTGCATTGGATAAAATTAATATCTTTAGTCAAATTAGGGCACTTTGAGGGGAGTGGAGAAATATAGGTCATATCAACACAAATAGTCTTTTATCATATAATATTTTATGGAGAATAAAATAATCTAACTTTGCTTTACAATTTAGTTGTTATGGGAACTGTTTACAATACTTGGGATTTTTGACTGGGGTGGGGTTCTTGGCCTTGTTTTCAGCCATCAGATCTTGTTAAATCTTTTTTGTGCTGTACAAAGGACATAATTATTAAAGTTTCATTCAATTGGTATTAATGGCCTGTAATCAAGTCATCCCTCAACATTTTCTGTTATTAAACTAAACAAATTGAGTTGCTGAATATTTTTGCAAAGTATGTTTATAATCTCTTAATCACTTCAGTGGTTCCTCTCTGAACCCTCTCCAGTTTAGCAACCTGGAGCCAGAACATTGTGTATGATGTATGATCTTCTCTTTTAATTTTTAATTTTTTTTTTCTTAATATCTTATTTTTTCTTTTCCATCACAAAATCCACATCCAGCTCTTGGACCTGTTCCCACCAAATGCTGATATCAATCTGTGTGTTTGTAGTATGGAAGTGCCTGGGTGGAAGTGTTAACATGAGCTCAGTTTTTGGCTGCCTGCCTGGGCTGACATGAACTTTCCCCTGCAATCACCACATTAGGACTTCCACTTGCAGTGTCAGGGTTGGAAGCAGCCCCAGTCTGAGTAGAGGAAGATGAAGAAGAGGCAGCTACAGCCACGTGTCTGCCACAGAAAATATTGAGTTTGTCTGTCACACCAGTAAAATAGAGAGGAAGAGTGATGAGGGAGCTGCCTGCAGTACTCCTCCTGTACAGAAAACCTGACCTCTATAGAGCTGTATTGATACTATAAAAGATTTAAAGCTGAAAAAATTATTGGAGCATCCAGACTTCTCTCCTTTCAGTCACAGCCTCTTATTTTCATCCATTTATTCTTGTAACTGTCCCAGCAATTCATAAGTGGCAGAACTCATCCAGGAAAATAACCAAATCTGGTTCTGACTTGTGTCTAAGTTAGTAGCACAGTCCCTGTAGGTTTCTTCCACATTCAACGGAAAAGGCTGAACTCCCTCCACAGGGTGATGTTCCCAAAGGAAAAATCTGAATTACTCTCAACAGAGACCCAGCATGACAGGCTCCAAATTTGGACTTCTCAGATAATCACTACAGAAAGACAAAGTCATCTTGGACCTTTTTCTTGATTTCAAGACATGAGAAATTTTTTCCCTTGGGATCCTTGCCTGATGGTTTCATTCATTTTGTTTCCTTTCTAATTGTCCTGTCTTTGATTTGCATCTGCGAATTTTTTACATCTTTCTCTAGTTGATCAGAGAATCCTTATAATCAGCATTTTATTCCTGTGAAAAGAGCAGATTTTCCACAGGCTGGAGAGGACCAGATCGAAGGAGAAAGAAGCCCTCTCTTATCAAGTGATGGTTGCTAAGTATGGTCTCATGTAGGTGATGGAGAACTCTTTGCAGCCACTGTCACTCAGTGTCTTGAAATCATCAGTTACTGTAATGGTGTAACACTGCCATCCATTGCACGACTTCTCAGCATTAACCTGGGAACTGAAGAGGGCTCAGCCTCTCTAGTGACCCAGCCTGGTGAAAGTAAGAGTACATGGTCATAATAGCCCATTGTACCATTTCTGTGATTGTGAAGATTTTGCTTTCATGCTACATGAGTTAATACTTAAAATTAACATACTGTTCTTCGCTTCCCTTTGAGGTCTCTTACTGCCAATCATGTTGCCCCTAAATATGTATTATCTTGGGGAAGGTCTAATGGATCCCTTATTTCTGTTAATAAACAAGAAGACTTGCTTCAAGGTGGCTTGCAGTTCACAGCAGTCATTGCAGTGGCAGACAGAGCTAAGATGAGTAAGGATGTCTCTTGAGATCTACCCTGACCACTCTCTTAGATCAACTTTATGAAGTTTGCTCAGAGTCTCATTGAAAATATGATGTAACAACGAATCAGATCACTGCTTCCTAAATTCAACAGTAATTCTTGAGCTTATGGTCCATCCCATCTCAGTGTTCCATTAAACTGTCTCTGGAGTTATTGCTATCCCTAATTTTTTCTTGATCCTTCAGTGCCACCCTATGATGCTTGAAATGCCCGATGCTCTATTTGTGAGTCCCTATGAGCAGTGAAAATTGATGGCAGTGTCTCACAAACTGTGATCTCCAGCAGCTCAGGGAACAGTGCAGTAAAGTCTGAGCAGACATTTCGTGCATTTCCTTACAAGCTGCTGCCTGAGTGCACAGCCATTAACATCACTCTGGCACTCACCAGCTGCTACTTTGAGCAACCCCTGAATGAAAGGGTCAGCTGCACGTGGTTGAGTCAGCTGAGTCAGTGATTCTTCTACCCTCACAGTGAAATGTAGCTCTGATGCACATCCTCCAACCAAGTGAGGAGTCCACCCTGAACAGGTGCTGGGTGGCTCAGCCACATAAACTTTTGGAAGGAGCACAGAGATGGGCCTGAGAATCCAGATGTTGGAAAAGTGTTAGAATATGTGGACTGGACTGGAGGTGTGCTTGTGTATCCAACAACATGTTAGTGCTCTGGAGACTAGAAATATTCCAGTGCAATTCGAAAAGGATACAGAAAAGCAACTTTTCAGCATCCTGGGGGACTGAGTTCTGGTCCATCTTTCAAGAGCCAGACATGGCATTTCATCCTTTCCAATGAAACAGAGACTGAGAGTTGAAGATTGCAATGGAAGAACAGTGTTATTACCCATAGGCAGTATTTTACTCTAAAACCTATTTTATATCTTAAACAGTCTGTAATGTGCATCTCTGAAAGTGAGCTGGGCCTGCCTTCTGGCTCAAGAAGCACTGGATGTGTTATGAGACACACATCACTGGCTATTCCTATCACATGAAAGCATAATAATTCGTATCACTGCTATCAGAATGCCTTTTTCTAGCAAAGGAAATAAATCAGACCTATTAATAGAGAATATTCATACAGGCCAAGCTTTTGATCTGTTTACCACTCTCTGTTCATTTACAAACAATTGTCTAAGCAGAACTCAACTTTCAAAAATGAATAAAGGTAGGCATTTAAAGGTGTGCTTTTTAAACTGCTCATCCAAAATGGTGGCACCCTGTCTTACTGTGCCTCAGAGCTGCTTCTAAGAAGTACCCATGTAGTTGTGAATATGTGAACAGCTGCAAAGGGATGGTGGTTGAAAGAATCTATAAATAAGTGGAGAAGCTATGACTGATTTATATTTATGTATGAAAAGCATGATAAAATCAGAAGAAAAGCAATTTTTGTTCAGGTTGGCTAACTTTCAAATTGTTCTAGTGGCTGTTCAACTGCTAACACCTCTTACATAGTTAGACAAACAGGACTAAAAACTAAGAATTAATTCTTTCCTCTACAGCCAGAAAATCCCCAATTTGTGTGTCTGACTATGCTCTATCAGCTAAGAACTCAAATAAATCCAAAGGATGGGTTTTGTTACCCAAGGCTCCTTATATAACAAACCATGATTTTTTCTTTTCCAAGCAGCCTAACATAGAGATGTACAAAATCTTATAGCCCCTATAGGAATGGGCTTTATGTAACACTACACAAGGACTATTTAAACATCATTAATGTATGGATTCTGTGACAACCCTGTGGCAGAAAAGCTTAGACTAGGGAGGCAAAGTATAGTCTGTGGATAGTTTGTGCTCTCCTATATAAACACAGAGCTGTACCTTCCTACACCTTCTGCTGTAACATCATTACCAAATTCTATGATTCTATGACTGCCATCATCTTCTCACCCAAGTTTTGACCTTCCAAACTTTTCCCTCTATTTCTTCTGACAACTGGAAGACATGCATGTACATGGTTTAAACTAAGCTGTCCTACCTTGTGTTTGAATGGAGGAGGAAGAAGCACAACATTGCTGTTGGTCTGTGTCCACAGATGTGAAGCACTTCAATGTGTTTTTCCTGAACCGAGAGAGAGATGCCATCGTGACTTTAAGTGATTGTTGCTTCTTATTCCTGGGACCTCCCAGAGGCAGTTCCAAATTAACTGGCTTTTCCAAGGACAGTCCAGCCAGGAATTGTATTTAGACACTACCAAATGGGTCCATCACTCCCCCATCCTGACCCTTACCAAGACTTTTGAGGATGTCCTAATGAAAGCAGTCTTGTCTTTATTTTCTGTAGCATATACATTGCCAGAGTCATCCCTCTGGTAGATAGAGATATTTGGAAATACCTTATACCACTTTCAGATGACATAAAAAAAAAGGGAACAGAATGAGCCAAGAAGCAAGAAGCCCTATCCTTTGCCTTTTGCCCTTCACTAGCTAAGACTGGACTTCCTCTCTCTGTAGGCTGGCTCACAATACACATTCAGACAGAGTGCCTGTTGAAGAAATGCATTTAAAATACAGTGGGTATAAAATTTAGCCTGATATATGACCTGGAGGTGAGTCAGTCTTAGGCATGTTAATCTGGGAAGCAAGTAGGAACAAAGATTTCTCAGAAGATAGCATTGAAGAGAGAAGCAAGATAAAATTTTGAAAATGAGGCAGAAGGCTGAAAAAGAAAGGCCTGGAAAAAATGTTGTAAGTAGCAAATGGTATGGAATTGAAAAGGATTAAAGGAAGAGAGAAGATCAACTGAGGGTCAGGTTAGAATGGGGGGAGAAGTGGAAGATTAAGGATCAGTGAAGCATGCTGATTCTGGCCCAATTCTTTGCCCTTTTCTTTGGACTTTAGGAAGGTACAACGAGGGCTTTGGTTTCTAGTGAATTTCCCTTCCTTTCTTCCCCTATATGCTTCCTAAATTCTATTCATGTGCACAATTTGCAACTGTGATGTGGTGTAAAAACAATGTGTATAGTAGGAAGAGTTTGCAATATCAGGCCTCTATAATAGCAAGGTCTTAGAGCACAGACTAGTTTGTCAGCTGGTATAAACTGAGAGAGCTCCATTGAATCTGCATATTCTTTAGTCTTGAATTAAGTACCAAGCATGTTAGCCACTGAATAATGACAGGAGAATCTCCTTTTTAACTCCTAGAGGCCCTTCCTGGGTCCTTGAGCTGAAACTTTTTGTGTCTTTAGAAATTTAAACCATGTTTGTTCCATTCTTACATCCACTGGAATTCGCAACATATCTGCTTTGTAGTTTGGACAAAGCTTGAAGATTTCCCCAAACACAGTGTGAATCAAACCACACAGGAATGTTTGTAAAGAACATCTTGGACCCTTTGAAAACATATTCAGTTCTCAGAAGCACTAATGCATTCCACATTTGGTCATTAAACACTAATTGGTAACATGCTGTGGAAGGGTTCACTCCCTGACCAGTCAGTATTTCCTAGGTCACAGCACTGCATGACCTTGGTGCCCTGATGTGACCTGCCCTTTTGAACTTCTAATCCTTCAACTCGTCAGAGAGCATTAGTAGCTCAGGCCACTTTGGAAACCACAGGCATATTTTCCCCTGGCTGTTTCAAAGTTTTCTTGGTTTCCCCTCCATCTCCTGCTCCCACCCCCCTGCTCGCTGATGATTCAGGATGTCTTTTGGAGGCCTAATTGAAGGCTTCAAAGTGCCCGATAGTTTATTATGAAACTATTGTCCTTGGTAAATGTCACAGGACTCATGTTTTATTATATTTATAACCTTTTTTCCATTAGTCTGCCATTTCCCTGAGAAATTATGACCTTGGCTCTATCAGTTTAACCAAGCTGGTTTTATATATAGCAAATGTGTGCGTGTGCACAAAAGGAGAGAAAAAGGGAAGTCACCAGAGAAATTTCTATTAAAACAGTGCTTGTACTGGCTTCTCCTAGAATCCTGCAAGCAATTTAAAGATTGTGATAAGGAAAGGAATCAGGAAAAAAAATATGTCTAATATTAAAATCTCAAGTGGTATCTCTGACTTCAGTGGACATAGGGCAATAGATCCTGGTTGCTGCCAGGTTTAGCAATAGTTTAGCTAAATTTAGCTAAAAATAAAATAAATTTCACCTGATATTTCTTATCAGAAGTGTGTTTAGGGTTTTCCCCTCTCCCTTCTGGTTCTCTTATCCTTGCTTACTTTGGATTTTCTCTAAGTAAAACTCTCTACTTTGGACAAATTTAAAGCATTTTGCTTAACTCTCCCATGGTCTAAGTCTCAGGACATACAAACTGTATTTCATCCTTACCAGTTCAGAGGATGGAAACAACTGGATCTTTCTGGGAATTTGGGAAAAAAATAATTGGGGCACACTGAGTGCAGGGTTGCAGACTGGGGTGGGTCACATGGTGCTTTTCAAACACCAGTCCCTGAATCTTTTCTAAGAGGTCTCCCAGAAGTAACTAAAAGCAATCAAACCTGTTATCAGCAGATGTACATCTGAAATACTGGAGATCGTGAGGGTCTGCTGGCTGGGCAGTGACTAAGTACTTTCATTCAAGGAGGTGCCCAGGAGCTTTTTAAATGAACCAATAAATGAAACAATGCCAGAAAATCTTCCTGGGCACAGGAACAAGGCTGTCTATGCACTGACATTGTTAGACCAGTACTGGGCACATTAATTTGCTGGTGTAGATTTAGCCAGAATAGCTGAGTTCTGTAGGTACAATCTTAAGGATCAAGCAGGGTGATTGCCCATTGAAAGAAAGAACATAGTAACTGACCTTGGTCTTGTTTGCTTCCCAGTGGGAGTGGGTGAGGTCAAATTCATTAAAGTCAGTATTTGAGAAGGAAAATGCTATAAAAAGCAATGTGTTGGGTTTTTCTTTCTTTTTTTTTTTTNGCTGGAAAAAAGAAAAAGTTTAGTATTGATTTCATGCTGCAGGATTTGAAATGGTTCCTTTCCTCATCTCCTTAGCCAATCTCTTAAACAAACAGAGCAGTTCTCACTGCAGATATTCAGAGTTCTCTAACTGCCAGCCATGCTGGCCCAGGCAAATGGGGATAGGACAAATGAAAAACTGCAGAAAACTTTAAGGATAGAGAATTTTTTCAGAAAGCTATATCTTCATGAGAAATTTCACTTTTCAAATAAAAAAGAAGAGTTTTTTTTGAAGAAAAGGCTTTTTAATTACCATCTGGCCAACAGTATTTATTCCTTCAGATCACTGGAACCCATCTTTTACTTTTGCTTTTATTACCTCTCTTGCAAAGATCACTATATATTGTATATATGTATTATCTTTTTCCTCCAGATCAGCAAGGGCAAGATACCCCCTGTCCTTCAAGGATTCCATCCACCTGCCTTTGCCCCTCCTACATGTCACTGGCAGTATGTAAAGCCATTTGAGTCATGTTCTTGGCAACATCCCCACTTTAAAATGCTTCATTCCCAATTCCCACGTAAGGGATGACAGACTTTGTGACCTTTTGTATCAACACTTGTTTGCTAAAATTAGATTTTTTTTCTTCCTGGCATATAACCAAACAGATTATACTCCTCAACCTGTCATCCTTGGAGGGCAGGTGGCCCCAGAAACTGATGATGCAGAGAAATAAACTTCTCCATAAAGAGTAAATGGAGCTCAAAGGGAAAAAAACCAAAAGTGAACGATGTCCTAGCAGTGTATGCATCTATCTCTGGTGTGCATATACATGCACAGATGATATTAAGTGATGGTGTCAGCCACAAAAGGTTGGGAGGTTAGATACAGGTCAGATAACCATCTAGCAATATAGATGTGTCTTGAAAGTTCATTTGAATTTAAGATTTGTGGAAGCCATAGGTAAAAACCCAATGGAACTGAATATTGCAGCTGTACTGCATGTCTTTATCTGGCTGGAAACAATGCTTGGAGAATCTGAATTTCCTCACATTTCCATGATTTCTTGTGGACGAACAGTGAAAATTAAAAGCAGGTCTAGGAAACTAAAAGAGAGGAAAAATTTCAGCGTGATATTTTGAGGGATCGGTCGGGTCTAAATTGGAAAGTTCCTTAATATTTGACCATTATTAATCCCAAGGAAATAAGAGGAGGGTACAGAGGGTACATACATCCTACACTGAGAATGATATTGTACCTAGACTTATGTTAAGAGTTATGTTCCCACGATGCTTACTGGTATATTAGCATATATGAAACACTCTCCTGTAAACTTCATAGTCTGGCTCATTCTGAGATCTAAGAAGCTGATAAATATCTACAACAAAACCGTGAGAAGATTAACAGGAAGTTTTGGTTATTTATGACTGGCTGTACACAGAGATTTTTGGTTTATTTGCTGACCAATGAAATACTGAGTTAGGGACCTAGGCTACTAATCTTTCTTGAAGTAAGAAGTTGTTCAGCTTTCACTGGAGCCCATACTGTGTATGAGCTGCTGTGTGTCTCTGTTCCCAGCACACGTGTCTGATCTGAAACTTGATGCTATACATTGCTGCACTTAATGAGTGACTGGTGTGTCACTGCTTCAGCATCTGCACTTCTCTGAATTGTGGAAGAGCCATTCCCAGTAGTGTCTGCCCCACATCACTCTTCCTTTAGGTCACCAATTCTGAGACTTAATTGAAAGTGCGTGCTAACCATATCCCCCTAAGCTGAATATATGAAAGACTTTGAATGCTAACATTAAATTATCTTTAAGGTCATTTTGCATATCTTAAAGGAAACAACCAGACTGTATTTTTGCTGATGATTAATTATTTTTGCTGCTAATTCAGCAGTAGAGATGATGGGTTACTAATACCAGCACTCTTCTACACTTGCCCCAGAAACACTGTGTTAGGATGTGTGACAGAGAAACGTGGGACTGTGCAGCCCTTTCACCATGGCTCTGACTCTACCATGATGAAGAATCAGCACAATACCAGTGTCCCCTGCACTTGAAGGTGGCACTTCAGGACAGAGTGCTGCTTGTGTGCCTGCTGGCTCGGCCGAGCATCCCACGTACTTTCCTACGCGGTGCTGCGGGAAGCGGAGTGCAGACCATCAAAGCTGGCAGCCTTCATTCTCTTCATGTGGTTGCACTTGCAGTTGTGACACTGCCAGTGACGTAAAGGGAGAGGAAAAGGCTGCTCTTTCAGCAAGATACAAACACAGAGATATTATCCGTCCACTGATTTTAATCTCATTTCACAAATACTCACATATAACTAGATCCAAGCCGCTGATAGGGTCCCTCCTTCTCTATCCCTGCTATCAGGTTTCTTAACCCTTCTCAGGAATGGATATCACTGTATATGTATATGTGTTAGTGTGTTCATTCCCCATATTCATCTGAGACAAGAAACATTTCATGCTGAATGTTCATATCTGGAGAAAAAATTACAGTGCCTCAAAATCCAGCTGGCAGTTTACACCACCTTAAAGCACAAAGATAGAAGCTGGAACCCCTAATACTGGGGAGAAAAAAGGTTCTGGTCTTATCCTGCTAAATGCAGAGAAAAAAGCATGTCAACAGTAGTCTATCTTGACTTTCTTAGACTAAAATAGTACTGAAATAACTTTCCAATTAATTTTTTTTTTTTTTTTTAGCAAGAAAGGATTTTTCCTCTTACAGTATATTTTTGTTGGACATGCTGGAATTTCTTAATTATAAACAGAATGATACCACACACACCAAAATATTTCACTCAGATAAGATATTGAAACAATTCTTTTGAGTTTCCTGGCCAATGTTCTACACATTTCTTCACCTCCTTGTTTTTTTATATATTCTTCTAAGACATATTATGTGTCCCACGACTTGCATACTTCACCACAAAGACTGTCTCCATTGCGTCCTTCCCACTTATTAACAAAAAGACCATGGTTCATTACAGCACAGGCCACTAACCAAGAGAGTTAACTTACTAAGGAAAATATTCCAAGATCTACAAGAAACAATGGTGCTCACAGTCAGAACACTTCAGTTTTGATGTCTTTGCCAAAAATATGAGCTCTCCTGAGAAAATACTGGTATATTTTACAGTCTTTGAAACTGTCTTGCATGCTTGTGCCACTACCTTGTTCCTTTCTGAGTGTGGGAGACTGGCTCTTTTCTGGATTTCTCTGTGCAGTTATTGTTTCACTGATTTCATTTTCACTGAAAATTTCCAGAGAGCGATGTCACACGGATAATACTGATGATTCATTTTCTCACCATCTCTAGTCAGCAGTGCTGTGGCTGTGACAGGTATTTTCCCTCTTGCTTTCTGCTAAGGGTCCCTGATATGTAGCCCTGGAAGGTGTGAGTTTCAAAACAAACAAACTTTGTTTTATTGCTTATCCATGATCAATGATATCAACTGGATCCTCTCTGTTGCATTCAATGGCTTTTGGGGGCCCCTTTCATAAAGCTCTTCTTTGTAATGAGCAGAGTAAATCACAAGCAAAGTTGTCACCTCATTCTACTAAATCAGCAGCTTTTAGACTCAGCTGGGTAATCCCCCTTTGTCACCTCAGAATGCAAATGCAAACAACTCGTGCAGTGCTGTCTCTGCCCATACTCACTCCCTCTGCTCACCCAGAGACTTTGCTGTTTCCTCGGGTTCTGCTAAGACAGCTCTGGCTCCAGACATGGGCTAGCCTCAGTCCTAGCACGAGTGGTCCCTAACACAAAGAGATCCAGACAAATATGCACTGATCTCAGAGTTACCTTTGGAAAACCAGAACATCAATCCATTATAGCTCTTTTTAATTTTAATTTTTATTTTTTTTAAATTGAAATGAATATTGACTGTCTTTCAATAACATGGTTCACACAGATTGCTCCACGCTTTTCACTTCTACATTATTACTTGAATTAGTATTGTGTTTTAACAAGTCTTAATAGGTCATATATATAATTATTATTTTAAAAGTTGGCATTATTCTCACTATTTTCTTGTTCATCTATGAAGGGCCAACTGAATGCATATGGTGTCTGTCATGAACCTAAACCAAAGGAATGTGTGAGCTGCAACTGCCTAGAAGTCATAGTGAGAGTTACCATCTTGGCATCCACATCCAGAGAGCCTTGACAACTCTGAATCCAAATTAAGATATGGACTTGCAAGCCCTGAGTTCAAGGATGGTTCACCACAGGTTTCTCACTACAGGTGAGATTTTGCACAAAATTCTTAGGCTCTGTCCTCTGTGATATTTAATTTTCTATCTCCCACAGAAAGAAGGGGAAACTGAGCACTAAAGAACTTTACTTTGGTTTTCCTGCAAGGAAAACTAATGTAATTTTTCCTCACTACTTAGAAAAATCCAAATATTAAGGATCATCTTCATAAACTGTCATAAAAATTCCATTATTCTGCAATCATCTGGCAGTTGAAGCACTATCCATTTTCATTGCACAGGCCCAGGATGGCCAGACCTCTGACCTTCACTCACAAAGAGGAGTTTTTCAGTGTCCTGTGAAGGTGAGTGAATGATGGCAGAGCAGAGGAAAATGTGAGTGTTGTGTGGGGAAACTGACACTAAAAACTTATGCAGGGGTGCAGTGACAGCACCATTAATATTTTTTTCACTGAGTAGCTTCTTTTATTTATTTCAATTATGAGATTACCTTGTAATCTTCTGAAGATGGTATTTTTGCTCTTTTTTCTAAATCATGTCAAACAGAAAGTGGAAATTGTGGTATCTTTTTTTTTTTCCTTTTTAATTTAAATGACTATATTTACAACTTCCAGTGACCTTTATTGCTTTTAAAGTTATCTTTTCACTAAAATTTTCAGAGATGGGCTTTTGAGGAGAAAAAATTTTGTTTTCAGGCAAAGAACAGTGTTTTGGGTATCAAAATTATGTTTCAATATTTACTTGACCTATTATTTTGGGGTTTTTTTCTGCTATTGTCTTCAATATTATTCATTAAACGTGATCCCAAATGGTCTTGTGGATACCTGCAGGTAAGATTATCAGCAGCCTGACTTCTGATATATCCAAATATCCAGCTTTGATTTCAAACAATGCCCTGTGTAGTAGCCAGCACCGAGGAAGACTGATCACCTTTCAACAGCCTTTAAAAGCAAAGCAAAAGAGAATCAGAGAGTTCATAAAATGATCACAAGTCAAGAATAGAGTGAAGTCTCTGTGAAGAACCTCTCCCAAGTATTCTGTGAGAGCAAGAGAGCACAAAGCCCTGTTCAGACTAAAAGCAGCTGTATCACCTTGAGAGCAAGCAAATGGGTTTGCAACAGAAAATCTGAGGCTGGACTTTTGTAATGGTGTAAAGCACTTAAGCTCACATGCTTTGGTTTCCCCAGCTGCAGGTGGGAAATGACACATCATTTTTCCCTTCCTGAAGCATTTTGAAATGGATGTAAATGAGGCCTTAACAACCTCCTATTGTCAGGAAAAAGAGATGAGGATCCCTGCCAGAGCTCCCATCTGCTGTCATCAGCAGATAAAGGTGTTCTCCCAGGCAAACGATCTGGCTGAGAAGTGCTCATCCTCTCAGTTTTCTCTGTGAGCAGTAGAATTTGAGCTAAGCATAGGAAGCTGTGATGATTACAAAACACTTTCCTTGAAAATGTATTTTGATCTGCGGCCTCCAAATTGCATCAACCTGCTTCTCTTCTGAGAAGGACTTTCTCAGTTCTTAGAAACAGCCAGCATTCTGTGGGCTGCTTCAGCACTCATGTTCTCATGGAGGTACAGGCAGGAGAAACTAGAAATACTCTAGTTAAAGGTCAGAAGTTTTCTAGATTTTTGTTTTACATATGAGAGCTATGTATTAGTGATTTTATTCCTTTTACTCTGACCCATTTTTGTCTAGTCAGCTCAAGGAACAGATGTGGGCTTTCATCCAACAGTGTGTAACACGATAAATATGTGTTCTGTGCTTTAATGCCTCGTGTGGTGTTCTCTGGAAATAGACTTGAACAATGACAACTATACTTGGCATTAGGAGGAATCAGCTGGGCTATCTGGAGTTCACAAAGTTCAAATAGGAGAGCTGCAAGAAAAGGATTTGGGTTTTTTTGGTTGTTGGTTGTTTTTTTTTTTTTTTTTTTTTTGCAGCAGAGCTGGCTTGTTCCAGCCTTACTTTTGCTTACATATCTGAAATCCTGTTGGGAATCCCTATGCTGTTCCTCACAGTTATTAGACAAAACCAGGGAAAGCTGCGGAGATAGACCTCATAGATTAAGCATGCTTATCCACTTTTCTAGGAAGCAGGATATTTCTGGAAACCAAATGCAAATTTATACCTTGGAGTCTTGCAGAACAAAAATAATAATTAAAAAAAAAGATAGAAAAAAAAAGAGAGAAGCTTTATTTTAACTGAATTCACAGACACGTCTACATTTGGATTTCCGATCACAGGGAAATGAGCATGGCAGGTGCTGGCTGTGATAATGGTGCTGAACTCATGGCCATACACCTAAGAGGTGAATCATGCTGCATCACAGACTTATTTTTAATATAGAGAAATAGGGTATCTCAAGCTTTTATAAGTCACACCAACCTTTCACGTGGAGTTTTTGGACACATTCCCCCACCCACAAGTAGCTGGCTGTGGACTGGACGGACATAACACAGGATGTAGCACCTGGCTGTGCTACTATTTGTTGGATGCATTTCATGCTTATCTGAAAAAAATTCTGCAAATGACTCACTATTTCTATTTTTCCTTAAAGAAATTAGATATAATACAAGTTCTCAGTAAAGAATCTTTGTATTATCCATATCCTGTGTTGAAATCCAGACTCCCTTGTGCTTTATACACAATTTCAGTAACCAACAGCTTAGGAAATTAGGCACTTTCTTCTTTAACTCATTGTTTCCTGAGCTGCATTAATTTAGTTGTCAGTATGTGCACGGAAGCATCACAGGTAGCTTCCCACTACTTAAGCACAGCTGAAATCCAAATAGGAAGTGGCCTTCCCATCAAGGCACTTGACTGGTCACAAAATAGTTGGCTTAAAATCATCTTTGTTTACAACAAAATTCTGCTGGGTACATGCAGCTGCAGGACATCAGCCACCTGTAAATATGTACAGCTGGAAAAGGAGCAGCCCTCAGACATCAGACTCATCAGCTAAACAGGGTTTTCCAGGTTCTCAGTTCTAGACCTAGATTTACTCAACTTGTGCTAATGTCCTACATGTAGCATGTAGACCTTCCTCAGTTTGCACTTTTAGACATGTTGGTAAGCATTCTTTAATAGATATTAAATGTTTGGTTGAGATAAATGTCATCTGTCTTTGACAGAAAAACCTGGCCTGGTTTTCAGAGGTGCTGGTCATCACAAGTGAAATTTAATCACTGCTGAAAATCAAGACTTGTTTAGTGACTTGTGGCATATGGACTGGGGAAGGATTTTCAGATGTTAAAGATCATTTACTCAAAGGCAATTAAGTGCCACTAGTACTCCTAAAATTCCCTTTATTCCCCTTCCTACACAATGATCTATTTATCATTAACCCCTGCATTTCCATAGAGAATGTTTTGGATCTGATACACTTTCTGGGAAAAACTGCAAGTTCAAACACTCTAAAGAATGACTGCTGGTCAATCTCTGTAGGCCAAATTTCTTTTCCACTAGAAGTTCATTTTCATATCACTTCTTCTGCCCTGCTGGTGTTTGCCATTAGAAAAGGGACAGCAAGACTTCTGACCCATTTCTACACTGCTGTTCTTAGCACTGTACTCTAATACAATCCCTGGATTATTCAGTTAATCAGTTACAGAGGATATGGAAATTTAATTGCCTTAAAAAGAGGAAGATGATGTCATTGATTGTTTTAAGATGGAATCATCTGAAAAATGAATAAGTAGTGAGAATTTCTTCTCCATAAGCAATATGCTTAGGACCTGAAGAGCTAGACTACAAGTTACTATTGATGTAGAATGAATTCATTATCCAGATGTTACATCAGCACTGAATTCAAAGAATGTTATGTCAGCTGGAGTAATACAGAATTTTACTTACTGAAATAACTAACGCTTATGAGTACTATAGAAGGCTTACCAAAAAAAAAAAAAAAAAAAGCAAGCAATTAGTTACCTGGGTTACACACTCTTCAAGCTGGAAAAGGAAAACAGTTGATTAACATGAGAAAATTGATATTTCTGGTAAGTCTAGCTGACTGATGTGAGCATGTTATTTAAAAAAAATGCTGATAGGAAAATGACAGAATGAAGCACATCAAATTTTTGATCCAGAGTTAATATTTGATTTATCAAAATCAAATATTTATTCATAATTTTTTTAGTTATCTAATGTCTGTTACATACCTTTATGTGTTTACTACATGTTTATATGGCTGTGTAAGCTACAGTTACCTATCTATGAAAATGAAAGGAAGTGTTTTTAAATTTGAGAAACCATCTTACTGAGAGTGCTTTTGACCATTTAGGCCTATTACAAACACATAAAAACAAGACTGCCCTTCCCCAAAGCATTTTGGTCACCTATCCCTGAACCAAAATTCCTGGCAGCTGGGAGATCTTTATCTTACCACAGTAAAATAAAAATTCACTGGACATGACTGATTAAATATATTTCCTCCATATACTCGGAGCCAGCAGAAGGCCGGTGGATTCCCGGGGTGCAGCAGGGGCAGCATTGCCACCAGAGGGAGGGAGGCGATCCTGCCCCTCTGCTCAGCCCTGGCAAGGCCTCACCTGGAGTGATGTCTCCAGCTCTGGGCTCCTCAGGGCAAGGCAGATGTGGAGCTCCTGGGCTGAGTCCAGTGCAGAAATGTGGTGGTGTGTGTTTTGTTTGATTTTGCCTGACTCTTTTGCTGTTATATTTTAAGAGGGTTATAAAGTTATACAAGTTAAGATCATGGTTTTCCCCATGTTACCCCTATCCCTTCCCCTTATAATGGTTTAGCCCAAGTGGGTTTTATCCAAGTTTTCCCGCCACTCAGGGTGTCCATCAACCTGCTTCTCCCTCCCTTCCCCCGGTTTCTGCTAAGTCATTCCCAGTTGTCCTGCCCCTTTTATGTCAATTAAGTTTTCCCTGCCCAGCTTGTTCTCGAAGTTTCTGTGTCAATCACCTTATCCCCTGTGTATGATTTGTTATGTGAATTTTCTCCCACCCCTATGTTTTCCCTATTGGTTCAGTTAAACATATCCTTATCCCTGTTGTAACTACCCATGGCTGCTGTACCCACCTCTCTGAGTCAGAGGTTTGATAAGCTCTTGCTGAGGCTTGGGTGTGTCCACTTCATCTTGTCCCTTCAAGGAGACTAAAACTCTTTGGAATACNGAGCCGGATTCCCCGCCTCGTGGCGGCGAGGAGAGGCCACAGAGAAAAAAGATGATTAAGGGACTGGAGAATCTCTCTTACAAGGAAAGGCTGAGGGAGCTGGGCCTGTTCCGCCTTGGAAGGAGAAAACTGAGAGGGGACTTCATCAATGTCTGTCAGCCTCTGTAGGGAGATGTCAGAGGATGGACCAGGCTCTGCTCAGTGGTGCCCAGCAATAGGACAAGGGGCAATGGGCAGAAACTGATGCACAGGAAGTTCCACCTGAAAATGAGGAATAATTTCTTTACTGTGCAGTGACCAAGCACCAGTACAGATTGCTCAGAGGGGGTGTGGAGCGTCCTCACTGGAGATATCCAAGAAATGTCTGTGCCATGTGCTGTGGGATGACCCTGCTTGAGCTGGACCAGACAACCCACTGTGGTCCCTTCCAGCCTGACCCATTCTGTGATTCTGTGAACATGTGTTTTTGACAAATGCTCTGAAAACTTTCAGATTCCTGAGGACTTAGTGCATGTCAGAAAGTTTTTCAGGTCACAATTCTGCTCTGTGGGGACACATCTGATCCCTGTCAAAACACTTCTTTTGTTTCCTTTGGATATACCCTCTGTTATCCCTTGGACACACTGAAGAGGTGCCAGGGCGGTAAATAGTCATGAATATGCACCATTGCTCCAATTGACAGGTTCACCTCTGTATAACATATTTTCATAGGTGTTAAATCAACATCATAATTACTACTATAAGCTGTAATTTTAAAATCTATTTTGTGGATCAGAGGAAAGAGAGCAGAAGTTATCTGTTTTTTTGAGATTCTCAACTAGAAGAAGAGAGAGCAACACATCCCTGCAAAAGGAGCTCCTGTCTGTTTCTTAAACTAACTATAAGTTCACAAAAGTCCCATGCTTAAACATGTAGTCCTGAATTTATTAGTCTGTCTTATGTTTGGCTTCATTTCTATCACCATAAAATACTGATGTAATTCACACCAGTAATATCTAAACAGGTTCCCATTATTCAGCTGTGTCATTCTGCTGATACAGATTCAGGAGAGATATTAATGAATATTCACTCTAAGTCAAATGCAATTACAGCCATAGATGTGGAGAATTTTTTTAAACTTGGAGCCATATGTATGTATGCAAAATGTATGTGAAATACTGCAGGAAGTTAATATGTTTGAACCAAATGAAATAAGAATCTGGACTTGGTTATACATGAGGAACACTCTTTTTCTTGGGAAATAGAGTTTTCAGCAAGATTGTAAACAGAGAAGAGACATCACATGGTTTACATTATTTCTCCTACAAGCTTTCTCTTTCAAAATGAAGTAGTGTAAGATTTTATGTATTTGACTTATTGTGGTGGAGAAATAAGAATAAATTATTGAAACATTTGTGCTCATAATTAGACCAAATTGAGTATGATCAAATAGAACTTTAGGAATTCCAGTTATGCTTTAAATCTTCTGTGGAATATAAAGAAGAAAGAAATGAACCCACTATAGTCATCAAGACTTTCACAAAAGATTGAGGAAAAAAGAATGATCCTGTGGTTAAGATTCAGGCCTTGATCCAATTTCTTCTTGGTTTGAATGGTCTCGTGTTTTATCTGAATTTAATTTCTCCGTGCCTCAGTTTCCTATTAGTAAAGCAGTGATTAAACCCTTTCCTTTCCTATTTTCTGTTTAAGTTACAAGTCTTTCCAAGCCAGAATCCATCCAGAATGTGTGCATACAAAGGAAGCTTACCACACTTACGTGGTTTCTGAAAATTGGTGATGTTCCTGTATGAGCATGGAGATCACTGGCAACAGGTGTGCTTCCCTCTATTGCCACATTCTCACTCCTTTACATGGAGACTAAAGGCTGAATTCAGAAAAATATAGGTGTCAAAATCCCAAACTTCAACACAGTGCAATGCTTGAAGGGGTACCTAAAGCCTACACGTAGGTGAGTTATTAGCAGCCTATTGAAGAAAAAAGGTATGGGGACTAATGAGAAATGGAAACAAGCCTCTGGTATTTAACTTCTTCTCTAATAAATCTAAGTCTATAAAGTACCAGGGCATGCTTAATGTTTTGCTCTGGCTGACGTCGGCACCTCCTCCTTGACTAAGTTGGATATTTTGAATATGCTGTACAAAGGTACTTGCTGTCCCTGATTCTGCTGCAAAAACTTAGCATCAAAGTAGGGTATTGCAATATGTAGACTTGGCACAACTTTCCTTGTATAAAGAGAAAAGATTTTTAGTGAAGGAAGACTTGTCAAGCCTTGAAAGCTGCTAATGACTTTGCTGCTTGAAATGCAATGAAACCAGAATGTGCTATCATCCAGGCCACTGATTAAGATAACTGCAATATAACATCAAAACTAAAACTGTGTAACTAATGGGCTTGAATTGGGAGTAAAGCTCTATCAAGTAACATATGGTGGGATATCATCCTGCTCTTTGCAAAAGGCCCATGCTTGAAGAATCATTGTAGCCACCACTGGAGAACTTTTCACAAGCCTTTCCATCTGTAGGAAAGATGTGAATAGGAGGCTAAGTGTGCGTGAGAATGGGTGAATGATTGCCTCTGACCAATAGTTTGCCAGTGCATTAGAAGGGATGGATTTTTAGTGATCAGATTGATATTGTTAGGGTTATGAATAGGCTAGACTTGCATATAGCAAGAGTTGCATTGGCTGACCCTCTTTTCTCTTGCAGAAAATGTTTGAAGGTCTCACTTTTCCTTCACAAATTGTCTTAACCAGCATTTTAACACAAAGTTCTAAAAGGAAGAAAAAGTCTAATGTACTTCCCAATCGGTATAAAAATGATTTTGCCTTTAAAGATATCTAATTTCTGTAGCAAGGGAGGGGATTATTTTGCACCATATGGTAGCTGTCCTGTGATGTCATAGTGATTAATGACAGGATCAGTTGGACGCTCCAGTGGCGTAACAAATGACCTGGGTTTCCTGTAATGGCAATAGTTACACGCTCGTACAGGACCCTGCAATTAACTGAGCTCTAGTCACAGCTCCCCATGGGGTTAAGCATAACTATAGAATGAATGAGGAGACTACTACCAGCTTCATGAGGATGTGGGTCAAGCATTCTGTGACTTCTGGCAGATCCCTTAGACTGTGGATATCTGTTTCCCATCTGTAAAACTGATCTTATAATTAGCTTTTCACAGGCTGATGTAAAACTAGCTGGTTGGAGTATATCAAACACTTGCAGAAGAAAAACTTGAAGTGAAAATAACATTTTAATGAAACTATCTGTGTATTTTTAACTCTGTATCATAGACTGAAGAACCTCCAACGCCCTCTGCCTGATTGGCCTCGTGATTATTTGTCAGATAAAACATGGAGATCTTCATTAAATGCTTTGGGTTCTACTTTCAAGTCAAACATTTTTTTGGGTAATCATTGTTCCCTGTCTGAAATAATTCTGAAAGCAAATAAAATACTCCTACTGTGCTGAAGCAAAGCGATACAGACAAGGAATGATCCATTTACCCCTGTAGCAGCCTTACTGACAGCATGATGACTGTCATTGTAGTTATTATTTTAGCTGATGAAAAAAATCCCAAAACAACTGAAAAAGATTTATTTTCTTGATCCAAGTTTTAGATTTTAGTTTTAGATTTTCTTCAGATTTTCCTGATAGTTTCAGTCAGAACTACAATTAAATTTTTTCTTTTAAAAATGCTTCTTGGATATAAACTGTATTTGAGATCAGCCTTTGCATTTTCAAACTGCTGAGGTTCTCTGAATCCTGGATTTTCAAATGTTTCATCATTTGCATCTGTATGCCTCTAGTGATTGTAGTATAATATTAATAGGTCATTTCATTATGTTTCAATACCTGTTTTCCACTGCAGGTTACTGGACAGTTCAGTCAGAAAAAAAGAAAAAAAAAGAGGAACCCATTGTACTGACATTGGGTTTTACCAAAAGACATAAGACCATTTCTTAAATGGTTTAGGTTCTTTCATTTAACAAAAAGTGAATGCTCCTAGATTATGAAGAGAGTGCTTAAAGGGTGACATGGTTCGATCCTCAGCCTAAAATTTTACAATTTTCTTGAATAAATCACACTTCTCACTGGTTTCTGAACCTTGCAGTGTATGAGCATATAATTTCTTCACTGGTGAGAGGATCTTATCCAAAACTCTCCTACACAACTAATATTCTGACTGCAACAGCATCCTGGAGGGAAGTAAAAATTGCATCTCTACAGACATTTTTCCTCAGGCTAGATGATCCAAAGAGTACAGATGTGAACACTGTGCACTCTATAAGCTAACCAACACATAGATTCATACCCTTCCTCGTGCCCTCACTGTTTTCATGACAGGTTTGGCAGTGGGATGAACACACAAGCTTCACATAGTTCATGGAAGTGAAGGAACAGCACTAACACAGATCACGTTCCAGTGATGGCATCCTGCATGGTGTCTGGAGAATAACAGGTGCCAGAAACAGTGATGGGAGAAGGTGGAGGTAAATACAGCTTCTTGTCTGGCTTCATTCATTCAGAGCACCCACTCCCTGCTTGCTCAAGGCAATGTCTTTTTATGCCATTTGGAAGTGATAGTTCTTGGCTACTGTTATAGTTAAGAGAGTAAATAAAGCAGATCTCAGCTCTGGTTTTGAAATGACAGTTCTGGTGGTGTTTTTTATAGTGGGTAAAATTGTACACATCCTATGAATGCTCTCCTGGTTTGTTTATTTTTTATTGTTTTTTTTGGTGTGACTATCCAAAGACATTCTCAGCTGCATTTTCTTCATTAGACTAATTCACAACATTTTTTTGTTGTTGAACTCTAAATTGAACTTCAGCTTTTGCCAGGGATCGGCATTTCTCCCTACATTTAATTCATCCAGAGTAGCTATTGAGTGACAAGGGCAGTGTTAATTTATGATTGGATATTGGAACCTGAAATAACAATTGGAAAGGGAGAGGCAAGAGGCTTTCAAAGCATGAAATTAAAACCTTTGGGCTATGGCTTAACTTGCTACTTATTTTTCTCATTTTCTTGCCATCAATACTTTTGTTCTACTCTTGATGTGATGTTTTTCACAGGGCACGATCTGGGGCTTTATTCCATCTTTGTTTTCATGTGATATATGGGATATTTTTTATTAGCTTGTATTATAACCCATGCTCTGTCTGTTCTTACTCAGATGTCTGCTGTTAATTGGCTTTATGAGAGTTATAAACTTTACTGAGATATTTTGGCCATGGTTCTCCTTTACGTTGCATGAGAATTAGATCTCATTAAATAAAAAATGGAGATTTTTGGGGAAGCCTGAGATCTGGAAATCTGCTTCTGCACTAAACTGGCCCAGAGCACCATCATGCCCACGGATTAGTAATCAGGGAAACCAGAGAAGCTCATCCATTTTCCTGGAAGTGTTGGCCTGGGCCAACCAAAAATCTTCCAGACAGTGCCTGGGCCCAATGTGTGAGATGGGATGGGACAGTGTAGGATGAGATAGGACAAGGGCTGTTCACATGATGGCCCAAGCCAACCTGTTCAACTTTTCTGAAGAGGAAGAGTGGTGAGATTTATGAATCCAAGTCTATCCACTTCCCCCATGGGACATAGAAGAGGTGCAGGATATCATTCATTTTAATTAATATTGGGATTAAGATTAAACTTTAAAGGTAAATAAGGAAACAGGAAGACAAAACACAAAATAGAAAGAAGAAATTCACTCTGGAGAATAATTGCTAACTTATTTTTATGAACTTTGGTGAAGAAGGAGAATTGGAACTGAATTGTCTATTTTCATGACTTCTTGTCCGTGAAGTT
>WBNO01011453.1:0-11439 GCA_013400575.1 Peucedramus taeniatus
GAAATTAATAGAAATTTTGATCTGTCAGTAGAGTATCATAATAAATGGCTTTAGAGTTGCCAAATCTTAATTCTTTTTGTAATGAAGAACCCTTCAGCTTATTTATCCTGATTTTATTGGCCTTATTTACGCAGTGCCATAACCATTTAGTGTAAAAATGGCAACACTTATCTAAGTGGAAGTTAAATAAATGTTTTTTTAAGTCTTAGGATACTTTTTAAAAATGCAAAGTTTTGAGACTAACTTCTACATAAAATAAAGCTTTTCTCTTATTTCTCCTTAAAATACCTTTTTTCCTCTACCATCAGATGATTTTATGCACATTCATTCAATTTATCAGCTTATCTTTAAACATTGGTAAGACACGTTTCTCTTCTGCTGTACTCATATACGAGAATACCCCTAAAATAACGTTGAAACATGAAAATAGAGACAAAAGCATCAGGCATAAAATAACTACTTCTGCAGTACATTCAACCTTGAAATTAATAGAGGCTTAGGATAGTACTGCTGACACACACCCTTAAAAACTCTTGCCCATACCCTAAACCAGAAAGTGAGACCAACAAAAGGAGTTTGAAAGTGACACAAATTATATGTTGTGAGAACAGGTGGGAAAATGTTCCACCTGTACCCTGGGCTCTTTTTGTGGCAAGGAATGTCTTAACAGGAATAAGAAAATGATTCTAAAATAAGTTTTCCAAGAACACACAGAAAGGGAAATACAACTAAAAGAAATTGTAGCAGTTAATAGGAAAAAAAAGTCATGTCCTAACTGCTTCTATAAATAATCAGTGAATGGTCTCTTTATTGAGTCTTATCACTATGTAATGTTGTGGGGCTTTTTTAAGAAATAAAAACCTATCTATAGCCCTAGTCAGTCAAATACTTAGTTATACTTTCTCGTCTTATGGTATCAAATACATTAACAGGTTCTAATCCAGTAATGACTTTTCAAAGAGTTTGTCATTATTTTTGTGACAGTTTTTTCTACTCATAAAACTAACCCATCCTTAAAATATTCTGATGTGTATCACATATCATTTTAATTGTATGCATATGTAGGTGTTTTTTCCTTATAATTTCAAATCTTTTAATTTATTGGAAAACTTTGGAAATTTTCAAAATTCAAATATAATAAATGCATTATCCTAGAATTAACCTGTTGTGTTTATTTGTTAGCAACTAAGCTGATTCCTATGAAATCCATAAATGGCTTCTCTGACCATCTCGTGCACATTAGTACTCTCGAAAAAACATTTCAGATTAAGAGTGAAGTGACAGAAGTACAGCAGATGCCCAGAAAAGTGGAAAAATGCACATGGATGTTTTTCCTGTGCTGCATCTTCCCAGAAGTAAACATATAAAGTCTGGTGCTTTCCCATGAACAAGCATTTTATCCACCTTCAAGCATAGAATCCAGAATACATACTTCTCCATAGTATGTGAATTTCTCAAAATACCCATTATTATGCTGGAAAATTTTCCCAAATATATTTTTGATGAGATTATGTGATACCTTATCTTTCTAGAACACCTCAGCAGTGAGAATCCCTCTTCTAATAGCATCTAATAATTTATTTCTCTGCAAATTTGTTGTGATTAATGTTATTTGATCCTATAAATTATTTTTTCCAGGATTCATGTAAAGTATTTCCAATCAATACCTGCATGTTCATCTTCCATAGAAGTACTCACATTTAGTGGAAGACCAAATTAACTTCCTTTAATGTTTTTTCCTGTTAAGTGCAAGATTTTTGCTCCTTTTCTCTCCTTTTCCCATTCAAAGTGACATCATTTTGCTTATCACAACAGTCCTTCAAATATCTTCCCGGAATTTCTCATTCTTATTTTATTCATCAGTTCTTGTATGGTAATTATATGAGCAACTTATTGCACAATAATCTTCTTGTGGATGGTTCAGAATATTTTCAGTGAAATTCTATTTGATTTAAGTTTCCTGTTCTGTCAAAGGTAATTATTAAACAGTATTAGACAGTTCTTAGTGTTTACTTTTCATCTTTCTAAAACAGGGCATTGATAAAATTTACTAAACCTTATTTATTTTTCTTTAGACATATATATTTTATACAGAATTATTTTCTTACGTTCTAATGCCTTCTAATTTCTCTAAGCTCCTTATAGCATTGACATCTATTTGGTTTCTTGGCCACCTTCTTTCATTATACTCTATAGCCAACACATCACATTGGTAAAATTCATTTGCAACTTGAAATGATAACTTTGAATAGCCTGTTTCTACTGGAACCTGTTCAGACAGAGCCAGAAATACAAGGAACGCAGCGGAAACTTTAAAATAGTAAAAGCCTTAATAAAGGTTTTAGAATTTGGTGAAGGATTAAAGGAGTTGTTCACAAGATGTAATTTTTCACAATTTTATAACAATACTGATGATTTTTGTATTTTAAAGTATTTATACTTTTTTCTGCAGATTACACTTGTGCAAAATTGCAAATGTCTCTAATGAGGAGGTGTTTGATCCCTAAAAGGTTCATTTTGTTATGCATTAGGTAGATCCAAAATGGTTTTTCTCTAAGAAAATTTCAGAATTTTTATCATAAACACTGACCTATCAAATTTTTAATTGCAGAGAATTAGGTAGTGATCTGAATAGGTACAATTGCTCAAAGCTGATTAACTGGCACCTGCACATTGTTCTGACTGGCTTGCAAAGGTTCAAGTTATATCTGACATACTGACTGAAGGTAATGATATATGCTTCATTCACCAAAGAAACAAATGTTTTGTTTCCCTGCTCTGATTCCCTGCTTTACAGATACCTGCAGTAGTATAATATGCACTACTACTATTGTAAAACAAGAGTTTATTACATGGCTAAGTAAGTTGATCTTTGTAAAAGTGCACAAGTGCATTGAAATAAAATAAAAACTACTTAATCCAATCTTCTCTTATACAATTTCTTTCAAGGAGAACAGACACAGCCTGTTAAAATAACAAAGAATGTAGAGTTTCCATTCACATTCACAAAGTGTCCCCATTCAAACCCCCACTCTAAAGCTACCTTTCCTCTCCTCTCATTTTTCTTTGTGGTGGAGAAATGTGATTCCATGGAACCAACAGTGATTTTGTTTTATGTTAACTGGCAGAGCTTTTCGAACCTTGCAGACCTGGTGACACTTAAATGGCCCACACTTTGGATTGTCTTGTTGTGTGGAAAAGGTAGATAAGGGGAGGAGGAGAAACATAAAACAGGTGGGCAAGGGCAAAGTGGCATTCACAAAAGTTTCTTAGATCAGAGCCAGGTTGAGGATCATTTCTGTGATAAACAATTGCTGTATTGAAATTACATCACACAAGGTGTTATATTACTTATGAAGTCCTGAGAATTCTGTAAAACCTGGCAAGCACATCACATGGAAAAAGGTAAGATCTTCTGAACTTTTAGCCAGGAAATCAACAGAAACTAATATAGTTTAATGGTAATTAGTCTAATATGTGCTGCTTGTAGAACTGCTGCCAATAATACCATGTAGTGACTGTTGTAAAATGCCAACTACTCTGGCTTCCCTGTTAGGGATTAGGTGGAAGCTTTTAGAGCTGTACTTGGCTTGATATGTAGGTCACTCCTGAAATGGCTTTATAAGTTAATTTTACAGCATAAGAGCTACAAGATGCTGAACTATGTTAATTTTCTATTTATATATTCATTTTCATCAATATTTTCTCGATTGTCAATTTGAAAGCCCACAAAAAAATTGTATGTTTTCCTTCTGATATCAGTGTGGTGTTTTTGATGTATCCCTGGCATACTGGTACAATCAGATCAGAAAATGAAAAATAGGATCTAAATAAAAGAAAAGTTTGAATAATGTCTATATTCAGTATCCAGTCATCATATTACAATAAAATTCAGCATATCTGAATAATTTGATGGAAAAGTTTATTGCAACTGCATGAGCTAATGTTTTGAGTGTATGGCCCTCTTCCTTTCACTGGCTTTCTGTTCAAAAAATCAATTGACTTTTCCACCCTAATCCAGCTTCCATTTTTTCAATGTTAGTTTCTCTCTGCCTACAGTAACAGTGTTAAAAGGAGAGACTTTGCATTAAACTCCAAGAAAGTGCCACGGATTGTGTTCTAATATGTGGGTTTGTGAATAAGTCAGAAAAAGTCAAGGTTTCCATGGTCCTTGGATGCTGCACTTCTTTGTGCCAAGCTGAGAGACTTACATGCCCAGCCTGGGGCACAGCCTTCTGCTATGTTTGACAAAGAATAGAGGGTCTCATATGTACTGCACCAGACTAAATATGCCTTGATATGCACAGTTACTTCTCCTAAAATTTATTATCAAAAGAATGTTATGGGGAAAAATAAATTGAGGTATGACAATACACTAAAAAGTCCTCAGAGATTGTGCCACTGACAGTCATGAAAATGGTAAGATTTGCCCACAGCCACACTTTTTCACAGTCCTTTTAATTTGGAGCCAGGTAGAAAAAAATGCAAATTTTTCTGTGGATTTTCTGCTTGCCAGCACCTGGCTATGCAATCAACAGTGCCAGCACTCATTTAGCCCTGTATTTAATTGCCGTGTTTGTATCACATATATACAATAATTTAGAGCGAATTCTGCTTACATTGTACTTCATTTTTGTAATAGCAGTGATGGGGAGCTTAATTTTTAATGACCTAAATACAACTTACTCAAATGAAATTGTTACATCAGTTTTAAAAGTTCTTTACTCTCTTTGCATTACATGTAGTGACTACTTTCAGCCAATACTTCAAACTTCAGTAAGAGACAGTTTTAATAAAAAATTCTCATTTGGATTTATCTCCTAATCCTTGTCAAACCATAGCAAAAATATCTCTATAAATGATGAGACTGTGACCAACACACAGGAAATGGTGTATCAGGTTTATCATTAATGCTGATTATCATTCTCATTATCAGCAGTAGTAATTGCAGTAGTAGTATCAGTCAATTATTTATTTAGCCCTGTTTTTGAAAGCAGTACCTCTAAAGTACCCACATGGCATGGTGATATACAGTCTTTTCTGATTTAAGGTCATTTCAAGAGGTTTTTTGATCTTGTTAGATCTCACGAACAGCTATTTTGTACAGATCACCTGAAAGAAAATCACCCTGACTAACAATTAGATACATGACCTAGCAATTAGTAGGTCAGCAGCTAAAGCATACTGTGTTTATAAAGACTGCCTAACAAATAGCATTCTTAATAAACCTGACTCAGATATGACCAAGTACACTGTGTAGAATGCCTCCAATACTTACCCACTTAGTAATTTTCCTTACAGAAAAATGTTATTTATTTTTTAAGGTATTTCAAATTCAGTTAATGGATTGAAAATAATCTCACATACTTACCAGATAGGATTTTAACACTTTGATTTGTATATGTACACAGGCAGGCAGGCAGGCATATACACACAAACATAGCTACGCTTTGTAGCGCATTATACCTCATGAAACAGCTATAAATAAATCTCACTCTGTAAATAAGATGATTTGTGGGAACTGGGAGTTTAAGATTTGTGTATAACGATGATTTTCCCAATGGAAGCAGTGACACACACAGCCCTGAGTTGGGGCAGTACACTTGATTGTGCATGGGTTCAAACGTTGAGTTGCCTGCAGCACCTGGGAGCAGGTAGATCTGCAGCATAGCCAGGGTGAGAGTTTACAGTTCATGACATGCTCAGAGAGCTCAGGAAAAGTGAGGCACCCCAGAAGGGCACAACAAAGTACTTCAGCCCCCTAGGGCTGGGCTCCCAGCCAGCCAGGGTCCCTCCTGGGAGAGCCCAGGCACAGCCATGCCCCTCAGGAGCAGGGCACACACAGCCTCGGCTGCACCGTCTGTCATGGCAAGGAACAGTATTGCAACCTGGCCCTCAAATATTTATGACTTAATTATCATTTAAAGTGTACTTTTAGGAAATCTCACCATAAAATTATGCATTTCAGTGCTAGCTTCTGGACAAGCAAGCGGTTATAAAAGTACACATCTCTCTTTCACAGGTCTCTGGATTAGATTTGAATGCAAGGAAGGGAGAGGGAGGTATTTCTAGTGCTGCTTCTGGGACCGGTGTCAGCACTTCTGTCACCACCACCGCCATGAGTAAGCAAAGATACAGGGCACACACACTAAAAATGGCTTTGGTCCAAGTAGCACATTTCTTTCAAACACACACTCGGGGCTGAGAATATTGAAAAATGGTTACAATGTCTGGTTAATGTTGTGATCACCTCATATGGTCCCATATATAGCTCCTTTCTTGTGTACATTGGTGGCAGCATAACAAAGGCTCTCAGAGATCCAAGAGTCATTCATATTCATTGTTTTTCCCATTGCATAACTTTGATTATGCACAGTTTTCTTAAAGAGAAACTGCTAAACAGCAATCATTCAAGGGTGAGTAGACACAATGGGGTCACTTGTGCAGGTTTTTTGCTGGCAAAGTTCCTCTTGAAATCAGGTGACGGAAGCAGTTGTTCTTTTTAAGAACTGAAATCGGTTGACTTTTGAGAAGTCAGACATTCCGTTGAAAAGATGTCAAGGGGGTTAACTTTGTTGACATTAGAGAGTTTTGTCCTATGTGATGGGCAATTTCATTCAGGTACAAAGTGCAAGACTGGATCCAAAGATGTGTGAAAGCAGTAGATACTTTTTTCCTTGAACTTTTGATTGTAGTTATTTTCATAGTTCTTAGACTTCATTGTTCCAAAGAAAAAAATAAAACAAAATAGAATAAGTTTTAATTTACAAAATATGATCATAATGTTTAGGTGTGGAGAAATGTGTAGGAATTTGAGCAAGGCAGGTCAGAAGTAGGCATGGCTGAGCGAAGATCTGCTCCTTAAGCTGAGAAGTAAGAAAGAAATGCACAGGCAGTGGAAGCAGGGAGAGGTGACCTTGGGGGAGTACAGGGATACGGTTGGTACAGGGATATGGTATTCCCGAAACATGTAGGGAAGAGGTCAGGAAAGCCAAGGCAAAGATGGGCAATTACTTGGAAAGGGACATGAACAAAAAGGGATTCTATAAGTTTACAGTCAGAAAAGAAAGGCTAAGGAGAGTGTATTCCCCTAATAAGCAGGGGTGAACTGGTGGTGATGGATATGAAAGAGCCTGAGGTACTCAATGAGCTCTTCACCTCTGTCTTCACTGGCAGTCAGGCTTTCCACCTCTGTCAAGTCCCCAGACATCTGTGTGGGTATGGGGGGAGTGAAGCCCTTCCCACTGTAAACAAGCCACAGTTTCAGGATCAGCTGATGAAACTGGATAGCCACAAGTCCATGGGACTGGAGGACATGTATTCCTGAGGGAGCTGGCTGATGTTACTGCCAAACCACTCTCCATCATGTTTGAAAAGTCATGGTGGTCAGGTGAAGTCTCTGGTGACTGAGAGAAAAGAAATGAAATTTTTCATTTTTGAAAAGAGGAGAATGGAAGATCAAGGGCACTATGGACCAGTGAGCCTCACCTAGGAAGACCATGGAGCAGATCCTCTTGGAAGATATTCGAAGGCATATAAAAGACAAGAAGGTGATCCAAGACAGCCAGCACTGCTTTACTAGGGGCAAATCATGCCTGATCAATCTGGTGGTCTTTTAATGAGAGACAAGGGAAGATCAGCTGATGCTATTACTTAGTTTTCTATAAGGCCTTTCATATGATTTCAAATTATATCCTTATCTCCAAATTGGAGAGACATGGATTTGATGAATGGAGTATTCAATGGAAAAGCAATGGGCAGGATGGACAGAGAGTGCAGTCAATGACTTTATGTTCAGGTGGCAGCTGGTGATGAGTGGTGTCCCTCAGGGCTCTGTGTTGGGCACAGTGTTCTTTAATATCCTCATTCATCAGTGACATAGACATGGGAATAAGTGCACTCCCAGCAAGTCTGCAGATGAAGCCAATCTGTGCAGTTGACACAAAAGAAGAATGGGATGCCATGCAGATGATCCTAGACAGACTTGAGAAGTCATAGAACCTCATAAAGTTCACCAAGTCTATGTGTAAGTTGCTGCACTTGTATCAGAAAAATCCTAGACATGAGAACAGACTGTGAGAAGTCCATGAGAGAAGCCCTGCCAAGAAGGACTTAGGGGTTCTTGTGGATTGAAAGGTGGACATGAACCATGAGTCATGTGTGCATACTGCCCAGAAGGTCCACCACATTCAGAGGAGGTGTGGCCAGCAGGATGAGGGAGATGACTCTACCCCACTACTTGTCCTTGTGAGACCTGGAGGGCTGCATCCAGCTCTAAGTTCTGAACAGGGATCTGTAAGAGCAGATCCAGAGAAGGCCGCAAAGATGATCAGAGGCCTGAAGTATGTCTCCTATGAAGACAAGCCAAGAGAGTGGAGGTAGCCTGGAAAAGAGAAGGCTGCAAGGAGACTCATACCTCATTGCAGGCTTTCACTGCCTAAAATGACCTTATGAAAAAAGAGGGAGAGGGACTTCTATACAGACAGACAGTGACAGGACAAGGGGCAATGATTTTAAACTGGAAGAGAATATGTTTAGATTAGATGTTAGGGAGAAATTCTTTACTCAGAGGATGATGAGGCACTGGAACAGGGTGGCCAGAGAAGTTGTGGATGCCCAGTTCCTGGAAGTGTTCAAGGCCAGGTTGTAAGGGAACCTGAGCAACCTGATATACTGAATGGCATCCCTACCAATGGCATGGGGGTTTGAAATCAGATAATCTAGATAAAGGTTCCTTTCAACTCAATCCATTCTAGGATTCTATTTTTTTATGAAACATATATTCAAAATAAATTGCTTAATTATCTTGTCTAAGCTCATGGCCCCTGATGGACTCAGAAGTGCTCCACTGACAGAATTGGAAGAATTTTTTTGGGCCAGTAGTATGACACTTTCCATTAAAATAGATATTTGGCGCTTAACTACTTTAATCACTCAGCAATTACCCTGGGAAACATGGCTAACTGTGCTTTTGAGTGACAGTGGCTGCACAGTGTTTGTGGAGAAGGCCACTGGGAAACTAGAGAAATGGAATTCAAAACCAAAACTGGACCAGTCTAACAATCTGCTGTGTAAATTCGCAAACATTTTACCTGCTGTATTAAGGGGTGAAACAGAAGCAGAAATTAATGGCAGCAGGCACTGCCTAAGCTGGCACTGTCACCAAATTAAAGTAGGACCAGCCAGGAGCTACCCACATATCTTCTGTTTAGAGCTCCTCAAAGGTCCACAAATGAACTCTGTAGACCACTGTACCCATTGTCAGAGGAAAAAAGCATCAGCTACCAGGCTAAATGATGATTTAAATCCTTTCGTCAGCCTGCTCACAAAGTTTCATAGGAAATCCATGACAGAAATGGTTACAGAGCCCAGAATTCTTTGTCATCAGTTGGTGAAAGTCAGTGGGGTTTATAGCAGAGGGTTTATTAATAGTTTTATATGCACATACATACTAATCCAATCTAATATTAAATTATTAGCTGTTTCCTTTAAAAAAAAAAAAAGACCCACACAATTTTATTCTTAACTTTGTTTTACCTAAGAAAAACACTCATCATCTGCATTATAGTCTTCTTTTTGCAGGTTTTAATAATCTAGAAAATAGCTTTCTAAGAGTAAAAGTATCANGTATCATGTTATAGTGTAACTTTAACCTTAAACTTAGACAAGCTAGTCAATAGCCACAACTTGTGTTAAGTAGTAAAGTGTTACGTAAAAGGGAGCATTTCCACCCGAAATTTAATTGCTCATATTGATAGTTGTTGGATTTTTTTGGCGCTTCTTTGTAGTAAACATACAATACCAAGGTGCTTTGTCTGGGATGCTGCCAGAGGGAGTAATTAGTTTTTAAAAAAAGGCAGTGTGGAGAGAGACAACAAAACCTTTTATATATCACTTATCTTCTTGAGATGTCTCATCTTCCTAATAGGGACACAGAGTGAGGGTAGAAGTAGTATTTGAAAGAGAGAATCTGCAAATACAGATTTGGTTAACAGAGTTTGTTAATAAAGTGTTATATTTTTTCAGCTATATTTTACAAATAGATTATATATTGTGTGTTCTCCATTTGCATGAAGTTCATGAGTGTCTCTTACTGAACATATATTTTATTTAATATGAAAAGATTTGGAAAGAAAATGCCAATATCACTGAACTCAAAGTTTTCAATTTTTTTTCTCTATAAATATATTACTTTAAAATGTCTACAAAATGTGGTTAAGAAGTTTGTATATGTAATTTTTCTCTAGGGAAATTTAAGAATCCAACAGTCTACAAATCAGAAAAGGTTAATAGTCACACGGATATATCAACATAATTTAGATTTTTAAAAAATTGATTACACTACCTAGAGCTTTTATAGACTTTGGATTTAGAATTTTCATTAATATTCTTTTTATTACATGTTTCCAGAACTCCCTGTAGTACTCTATTTGTGGATAGTGCTTTTAAAACTAAACTAATCATTAGCAAGAGTGATAAAATTAAATAGTTCATTTTTTCATACAAGTTTTGAGTTTTAAGAAGTAGTAGTTGCAATAAAGAAAATAAAAATATATAATTTAGATTTTTCTTTTCTCCTTGTAGAATAATCAGAAAAGAAGAAATAATGATCATGTTCTTAAAAACACAAGAATTAATGTATTTTTGCATGGAGGGTGTTTTCATACATCAAAGAAAATATATCCTGCAATGTTGTTGGAACTACAGAAGAATAAATTATATAAGAAAGGGTTTTTTTCCTCAATTTCAATATTTATAAAGGCATCATTTTCTCCAAAATTATCAATATTTAACATTCATAAACTCTGCATGCAGTGTCCATGCAAGCTTTGCAGTGAAAGTCACTTCCCATTTCAGTGTCTCTGGCTGCTCTGGTTTTATGGGTTTTTTCACCACAACGTACCTGAACTTCTGTTCATGGTGTTGCACCGTGAAGATACTCCTCGTTAGACATGTCCTTCTTCACTGAAAATAAAGATTTTTAAAATCCTGGTGTGCTTACACAGCATCCTCACAGTTGTATCAACAGTGAGGACAACCAGCTGTGGAGCAGTAGCAGAGGTGCCTAACCAGCTGGGGAGGGGGACCATTTAAGCCACCACATCCCCTGGAACTCTTGGTAAACCAGAGAACTAAAATGGAATTTTCTTTTGGTATTCTAGTGTCATAGTCTGTATTCTCTCCTTAGCTTTGTCATCAGCTCAGGCAGGTTCAAGCCTGACCTTCTGTCCTTACTCACTTATTATTTTTGTATACCATTGGGTTAAGAGAAATGTAAATTAGAAAAGCTGCTACTTACAGGCCTTGTCTCTTCTATTGTACAGGATCCTCAGTGCCTCCATAATCTACCTGCAAACCATCTCTGCTTAAAGGTAGCTTAAAGCACTAAAAAGTGTGGGTAGAGGAAATTTAAGTTTTTATTAAACTTATTTTAAAAAC
>WBNO01011456.1:0-20064 GCA_013400575.1 Peucedramus taeniatus
GCATCATTCTTCCCTGCCACGGAGGAGTTGTTTTAATACAACAGTGGTTTTTGCACTGGAAAATGCAAAATTTTTGTCTTGGCTTTTTATAGAAACTGGTCAGCAGCAGGAAAAGTTCATTCCAAGCAGAATGAGCAGGAGAAGCTTTCCAGGTGCTCAGAGCAGAGCATCTCCTCCTGGTTTGCCTTCACAAGTGCCAGCTCTCGTCAGGATCTGCGGTTTGTGCTGGAGCCTGAAAAGGGTTAGGACAAAAAGGAGCTGAAAGGGGAAAAGCTTTAAAATGGCTAAGAACAGAACACTCGAGTCCATCCAAAATAGGTTTAAAAATTTATAATTCCCTTCCATGCACTGTGCTGTAAACACTCCTTTCTGCTGCAGTTTCCTGGTGTCACCCAGGCTGGGCAGCTCTGCACCTGCCCCAGTTCTGCTCAGGGGTGACAGGAGCCCCTCCTTGTGCCCTCCAAATCCCCCCTATGCCACTTCCACCCTGCTGCTCATCTCAGGGCTGCCCACACGTGGTCAGCACCATGGAGGGGTCTGGGATGCTCCAGCCCCCGTGGCCGAGGGCCAGCAAGTGCCAGCTATGAGCCAAAAAGTGCCACTGTCAGCCCCCAGTGAGAGCAGGGGCAGAAATCCCCCCCTCTGCTCCCCCTGAGCTCAGCAGAGCCCGGAGCGCCCCTTTAAGAGGGACATTGGGTTATGAAACACGGGTGATTTAAATGCAAATGAGTGAAAAAACACAACTTCCTTTATTAAAATGGAAATTGCACTTCAAGCTCCCCACAGCCTCGGGGTGTCCTGGTGCTGGCAGCAGCCACATCCTGAGCCACCACCTCGATGGTTTGGGGGGACAGGGGACAGTAAGGGCCGTGGGACAGGGTGCCATGGCCAGGCTGTGCCCAGGAAGTCATTTCCAGCCCTCTGTCTGCTGCACATTTCACATTTCACGTTGTGAGAGGTGTCACTCAGCTGCAGCTTCCTGAGATCAGCTGTCCCCAAAGTGCCACGCTGAAGGGAATAATTATTTTCCCATTTCCCGAGATCTCCTCACAAAATTTGTTCCTATAGGAATAGAAAAAGGAAAATAAAAAATAAATGCAGCCATGCCTGTCTGCTCCTCCCCAGGACAGGGGGGAACTGGGATTTTTGGGACATTGGGGCCCAGGGCAGAGGATCCGGGATGATTCCTCCCTTGTAGCACTCCCCATAACCCCATCCCCTGTGACACTGCACAGCCTGGCCTGGGATCTGCTGCTTTCCCAGCTCCTCCAGAAGTCCTGGCTGTTGCCTTCAGCCACCAGCTGGCTCAAGTTGCTGGAAGATTATTAAGGATAGCAGGGACTGGAAAAGTCCCAAGTGGTTATCCTCTCCAGTGAGCCCATTCCCCCAGGAGAGCATTTAATTGCCTTTTGAAGGATCCCACAGCCTCTGCAGGAGCCTTCCTGACCACCCAACCATCCTGGCATTTATTCGTCCACGGGGCCTGACTTGAACTTTGTTTTCCTTTCACTTCCTATTACTGTTCCCCTAATCCTCTCCTCCAGCCCTTTCCCGTCCTTCATCCCGCATCTCCCGCTCTGTCCTTCCCTGCTGCGCCTTTCAAGCATCCCTGTTCTGATCCTCACCACGGGAAATGTCACTGCGCGACACGGCGGGGCTGAGACGGACCTGAAACCAAACCCTGCCTGGAAACAGCCCCGAGCGCCCGCCAGGGAGAGACTGGCACGGCCAGGGAGAGACTGGCATGGCTAAGGAGAGACTGGCATGGCCAGGGAGAGACTGGCATGGCTAAGGAGAGCCCAGGATGGTCAGGGAGAGACTGGCATGGCTAGGGAGAGGCTGGNTTAGGGAGAGACTGGCACGGCCAGGGAGAGACTGGCATGGCTAGGGAGAGGCTGGCACGGCTAGGGAGAGACTGGCATGGCCAGGGAGAGACTGGCATGACTACAGAGAGCCCAGGATGGCCAGGGAGAGACTGGCATGGCCAGGGAGAGACTGGCATGGCCAGGGAGAGACTGGCATGGCTAAGAAGAGACTGGCATGGCCAGGGAGAGACCAGGATGGCCAGGGAGAGCTCAGAATGGACAGGGAGAGCCCAGGATGGCCAGGGAGTGACTGGCATGGCTAAGGAGAGACTGGCACAGCCAGGGAGAGCCCAGGATGGCCAGGGAGAGACTGGCATGGCCAGAGAGAGACTGGCATGGCCAGGGAGAGCCTGGCACAGCCAGGGAGAGACTGGCATGGCTAGGGAGAGCCTGGCATGGCCAGGGAGAGACTGGCATGGTTAGGGAGAGACTGGCACGGCCAGGGAGAGACTGGCATGACTACAGAGAGCCCAGGATGGCCAGGGAGAGACTGGCATGGCCAGGGAGAGACTGGCATGGCCAGGGAGAGACTGGCATGGCTAAGAAGAGACTGGCATGGCCAGGGAGAGACCAGGATGGCCAGGGAGAGCTCAGAATGGACAGGGAGAGCCCAGGATGGCCAGGGAGTGACTGGCATGGCTAAGGAGAGACTGGCACAGCCAGGGAGAGCCCAGGATGGCCAGGGAGAGACTGGCATGGCCAGAGAGAGACTGGCATGGCCAGGGAGAGCCCAGCACTGCCAGGGAGAGCCCAGGATGGCCGGTGAGAGCCCAGCAGGACACACACAAACCCCTCCTTGGCCTCCAGCAGGACAGGGACAGACCCCTCAGCCTGGGCTGGGGGCAGTCACCTTCTGGATCTCACCTCTTCCACTTCCCAGGATTTGTAGGAATGGGAATGGGGAGAGGAGGCAGGTGCTGGTCCCCCACCACGGGCAGGATCCTGTGCTGGGATGCTGAACAAACCACGGGAGAGACCACAACTCCCTCATTTTCAGCTCTTTAGAGAAATACCCATTTGCTTAAGGCATCTAAAAATTAATGTGTGACAAACCCAAACGACCCCATGAGTCCCCCACGCCTCTGAGCAACTCTGGAGGAAGCTTTGCCGAGCAAATCCTGCAGGAGCTGCTCAGGAGGTCACAGTCTCCATCCTCCAGCCTGGTCCTTCCGCTCCAGCATCATTTAATCACCATTTGGAGTTAAGCATCCAGCAGAACTACCTCATCACCAGGCACGGTGCCAGCGTCCTGAAGCATCACTTCATCCATCATTGTCTCCCCAGCTGTCTCTCCTGCCTCCCAGGCATCATTCCTGCCCCTCCCAAAAAGCCACCAAGCCACTGAGCAGGCTCTGAGCCAGCACCAAAGTTCCAGCTCCTGAGGAATGAGCCGGACTTGCTGTTCCCTAATCGGGTCCCGTCTGCTGCTTGCAGAGCTGATGTATTTATTTTCATTACATTTAATCCAGGGATATTCTCCTCCTCCCACCTTCCCTCCAGTCCGGCTGCTGAAGCAGCAGGGCTCAGGAAAGGAGCCACCTTCCAGTTGATTTCTCATCCAGCAGAGCCAGGTCCGTGTTCCTGTCCCATTTAATTAGCACAGAGAGAGAACTGGGCTGTGCAGCCGCAGAGCTGCCACCTCCCTGCAGGAACTGGGACGGGCAGAGCCTCCCCGAGCTCATTCCCCCTCTCCTGGCACCCAAACCACCCCGTGCCACCCGAGCCAGCGTCCCCAGGCAGAGCAGGGATGCTCCAAACTGGTTTTGCTGGGAGTGATGAATTGTGCCGCTGTCCCCCCCTGCCACAGCCGCTCCCAGGTGGCAGCAGCTGAGTCACGAGTGAAATATGTCTCCATCCTCCCCACTTCCCTGCACCTGGTGGGAAACAATCGCTAAATCACCTCCCTCCCGCTGCGTCAATCACCCGGCCAGGCTGCAGGGACACGGAGGGGAGAGGTTTGAAGCAGTTTTTCTAGGATGAAAACAATAAAAGACACGGATAACAACAACTAAGAGCCAGAGGAACTCTGTGATCAACTCGTCTCCCAGTGCCAGGGTTGGGCTCAGCCCACAGAAGCTGCATTTTGGGGTTTGGTGGAGCTGGCAGAGATGCAGGGAGGGAGCAGTGGGAGCATTTTGGGGTCTGCTGCTCAGCAGGGCAGGATTTAGGGACCCAATGTAATTCCAGAGCTGCTGGAACAGCCCTGGGCCGGTGCCCTGAGCAGGGCCTGCAGCACTTTCACTGCTCAGCGCTGAGATGTGGAAAGGAGGGAAAGTTTTAGGGCCAGATAGAGCAAAACTCTTGTGTAATCAGTGCTGAATTATGCGGCAGGAGTTGCAGGGGAAATATCCTTGAAGGCTGAATTTCCCATCACTCGCTGTTTGGAGCACACTAATTATCCCTCCAACAAGGATGAGCTGTAATTGGAGGGGTTTATCACTCACACTTTGCAATGATGTCATTGAGTGGCAATAAATAAATCCCAGAGTAAAAGGAAGGCGGTGGATTCCCCCCAAGGAGCAAGGAGGGGAGTGGGACAGCAATTCTCAGGAGTGGGGGGTTGGGAGGGGATCAGACAGATCCAGAGGGTGCCCTGGGACAGCTTTTCCCCAGCTTGAGCTGCAGAGATGTCAGGGCCCCATCCTGCTGCTCCCCAGACCCAGCAGAGCTGGCAAAGCAAAGCCCCAGACCTGGTGCTCCCCCCCACCAGGGGTTCTTTTCATCCTCAGAGTGTTTTGGGAGGATGCCTGGATCAATTGCAGGAATCCTCTCCTGCTCAGCCCGGTTTTGGGTCAGGCCATGGATTGGGGAAGAACAAAAACCTGAATTTCTCACCCTGAGCTCCACACACACCTCGGAGCCCTTTCTGCATTGACTTCCAGAGCCTTTGAATCCACACTTCCCACGCTGAGACCAGGCTGGAGCTGAGCAATAACAGGGATGCCATAAACTCCATCTCTCCCAGTAGTGAAATCCTGTTCAATACGTTCTTAATATTCAATTACTATTTATGTAACACGCAGCAAAGGATTATCCCATTAAACCAAAATTAAGTGCTTCGTTCATTAATTAATACAACTTATCTCAAGTGCTGCCAACATTTATCCCTGGAAATGTATTGTTTAAAACCAAAACTCGCAAAAGAAGGGAAAGGAAGTTATTTGCTTGTTGCTTTTATGTGTTCTCAGAGATGAGTTATGGAGCCTGTGAAGGATCCATCCAGGAGGGGAATCTCCCAGGGAGCAGCAGAGGAGAAATCCTGGTTGGAAATGGTTTGTGTCCCCCTGGGTAAGGAGATCCATCCTCTATTTCTGCCATTTCAGCTGGAATAGAACAGGGAAAATTCTTCTTCTCCCAGCCTGGAGAACATGATCCACAAGTCAAACTCAACATCCAGCCCCTGGCTCCTTGGGGACTCCAGGATGTCACCACCCCATGGATGTGGCAGCTCCTGCAGGGTCAGAGCTGGGCTCAGCCCTGTCTGCAGCTGGAGCTGCCTGAGCTCAGAGCCTCTGCAGCTCTGTGACTGCTGCCACGGGACCACAGACTGGTTATTCCACCCCTAAATTCCTTGGAGAGCCACATCCTGGTCCCACTCGACCTCCAGGAATTACCCAGCTGGTTTGTGTCCCCCTGGGTAAGGAGATCCATCCTCTATTTCTGCCATTTCAGCTGGAATAGAACAGGGAAAATTCTTCTTCTCCCAGCCTGGAGAACATGATCCACAAGTCAAACTCAACATCCAGCCCCTGGCTCCTTGGGGACTCCAGGATGTCACCACCCCATGGATGTGGCAGCTCCCTCTGTTCTGCAGGGTCAGACCCGTGCTTAGACCCTCTGTGACTGCTGCCACAGGACACTGGCTGGTTATTCCATCCCTAAATTCCTTGGAGAGCCACATCCTGGTCCCACTCGACCTCCAGGAATTACCCAGCTGGTTTGTGTCCCCCTGGGTAAGGAGATCCATCCTCTATTTCTGCCATTTCAGCTGGAATAGAACAGGGAAAATTCTTCTTCTCCCAGCCTGGAGAATGTGATCCACCAGGCAAACCCAACATGCAGCCCCTGGCTCCTTGGGGACTCCAGGATGTCACCACCCCATGGATGTGGCAGCTCCCTCTGTTCTGCAGGGTCAGACCCGTGCTTAGACCCTCTGTGACTGCTGCCACAGGACACTGGCTGGTTATTCCATCCCTAAATTCCTTGGAGAGCCACATCCTGCTCCCACTCCACCTCCAGGAATTACCCAATTGGTCCATCAAACCTCCAGCACCGGCAGCAAGCGCCGGGAAACGGCGTGAAATCTAAATTAAGTCGAGAGTCTCTTTCCAAAACAAATTCCTTCTTGAAGAAGCAAGCCCAGACTTCATTACAACAACCCAATTATCCACGAGGCTGAGCTCTGGAGACAAGAGCTCCCCATGAGTGCTTCTCTGTGCTCCTCTCCCGTCACAACATCCCCTCCATGCAAACAGGAGGATCAGGAACAGCTGGAGCTTCCCTGAAACTGGAAATGGGAAGATCAGGAACAGCTGGAGCTTCCCTGAAACTGGAAATGGGAAGATCAGGAACAGCTGGAGCTTCCCTGAAACTGGAAATGGGAAGATCAGGAACAGCTGGAGCTTCCCCGAAACTGGAAATGGGAGGGCTGGGAACAGCTGGATCTTCCTCAGAACTGGAAATGGGAGAGTGAGGAACAGCTGGAACTTCCCCAAAACTGGAAATGGAAAGGATCAGGAACAGCTGGAGCTCCCCCAAAAGTGGAAATGGGGGAGTTGGGAAGAGCTGGAGCTCCCCCAGAACTGGAAATGGGAGGGTGAGGAACAGCTGGAGCTTCCCCAGAACTGGAAATGGGAGGGTCGGGAACAGCTGGAGCTTCCCTGAAACTGGAAATGGGAAGATCAGGAACAGCTGGAGCTTCCCCAAAACTGAAATGGGAGGGTCAGAAACAGCTGGAGCTTCCCCAAAAGTGGAAATGGGGGAGATGGGAAGAGCTGGAGCTTCCCCAAAACTGGAAATGGGGGAGATGGGAACAGCTGGAACTTCCCCAAAAGTGGAAATGGGAGGGTTGGGAATGGCAGGAGTTTCCCCAGCACTGCCCTGAAAACAAATCACAGCAACAGAGGCAGAACTGGAGCTTCTCTGTGGCAGAGCCTGCCCCAGGCTGGGTTTCTGTGAGCTCCCTCCAGGGCCACTCTTTAGGGTGGAAAAGTGGAATTTGATCCCCAAAGTGCCCCATCTCTTAGGAAGGGGAACTAAACAGGAGGTACAAGAGCTGTAAATTCATTTTTAAGCCCGTGGGTCTCTCTCTGTTGAAGGAACTCTTCAGGATTAATATTTTTGGAGTCATCTTTCACTCCAGATGATGTCTTTGGAAATCAAACGACCCTGCTGGCTCTGCAGGAGCTGGGGCACCCCGGGCACCTTTCATCATTCCCAGATTGTCCTGCAGAATCCTCCCTGCCAACCCCAAAATCCCAAAATCTCCGCTTCCACAAGATGGAAACTGAGCGGTGACTTCCAACCACCCAGGTCCCACTCTGAGACCCTCCTGCTCCAAAGCCAGCTCCAACCTCCAGGCTCCCAATGTCTCTCTTTGGAAGCACCAAGGAACAGTTTTCCCCTCCTTTCCTCCCTGACTTCCAGCTGCCATTAGCTCTGTTTCCATCCCAGCAGCCTTTCCATGGGCTCCTGGGGAGGTCACAAGATTCCAGACCCATCAAATCGCGTCAGAAAAAAAAAACCAAAATAAAACCCTTGCAGAAAGTCTTCCGGTCTGTTATTTTCTAGATTGAAGAAAGAAAAAAAAAAATAAAAGGAAGAATTTACAGGTAATTTCCTTGTCAAAAGTTCCTGTCTGTAAATACAATCAAGATAAGAGTGACATGGCAAATAGCTCCTTTTCTCTCCTGAATGAATTATTCAATCCGCCACTGATCCCCTCTAACTGCTCCAGGATTGCCTTCTGCTTCCCTGATTTATTTTACTTTATTTAGTTCTGTAGAGAAGCGCCGCCAATAACCGAAAGGAATTCAGGCAATTTCAGGATTCAACAAATCCCTCCCGCAGCCCCGGCAGCTCAGCCCGACCCCGGCTCCCCCCGGCTCCTTCCCACGCTCCTCTGATCCAGGATTTCTTCTTCCTCAAGAGCAATCCCTGGAGTAATCCGGATCACCCTTCCCTCGGAATGGAGCTGAATTTTGGGACAAGTTGCAGAGACCCTACAGGGATAGGAGTGTCCCATAAATCTCCCTTCCCGTTCCCAAAGGATGGAGGGAATCCCATCCAGCACCTGGGAATGGTGATAACCCTGCTGAGCTGCCAGCTCTGCCACGGGAGATCAGAGCTGTCCCCACAGGCGGATTCTCCTCGGCCTTGTCCCTTAATTGCTCCTCCTTGGAGAGACCACAGCCCTCCTTAGAGAGTGGGAATTCACCTCTCCTCACACCTGCGGGGAAATTTTTTTTAGGACAGCCCCAAAATCCCTGCAACGCATCAATAAAGAGCGGCGCTGCAGCCGGCGTGGAAAGCAAAGAAATGATATTACAGCTGAAAAAACCCTGCTCTGCAGCCACACCAAAGCTAATAAAAATATGACTCGAGAACAGAACTGTTTCGGAGCCGCCAAATAATATCCAGAGGATGATTCAATTACAGGGGATTAGCGCCAGTCTGGCTGCAGAGCCCGAAGTTCCTCGGCAAGGTTTGGAAGCGAGGGGCAGGTGACGACTTCATAAACCCCCAACCCTCGGTGTGGGGGCTCCAAAGAACGCGAGAGGAGGAGCAGCAAAGCAGAAAGCAGACAAATAAACCCCTCATTCGACTCACGAAACAAATCATGGGGATTTCTGTTCTTTTTCCCCGGAGCAGGTTTCAGCCAGGGCAGCGTTTCTTTAGGTTATCGATTAGCAATTAGAGAGGTGTTTTAGCTGCTTCTCGCCTGTGTCCGTGTTATTCCCTCCAGAATTTCAATTCCACAAGAGCTATTTCCACCCAGCAGTGGGGCCAGGAAAGCAGCACTGCCTGACCCCCTGCCCTCGGGCTGGCCAAAAAGCCTCGGGGAGGAGTGGGGAAGGCGGCACTCGGAAAAAGAAAAATAGGCTGGGAAAGAGAAGAAATAATCTCAGTTCAATCCAGCAGGAAGCTTCTCCCTGTGGCTTTTGGGAAGGGAAGGATGCTCTCCTCTCCAGCAGCTCTCTCTCCCTGAGGAGATGGACTGGGATCACAGGGTGGCGTTGGACACAGGGCCAGGATATGGGGACCTGCTGGTGCCTCTGTTTCTGTCACCCACGGGGGGTGGCCCCACAAAATGCCACCACAATGTCCAACAGCTGTCACCAGCACAGCGTGAGGGGAGGCTCTGTGGGAAGAAGGCAAAGCTGGATGGGGCTTGGAACACCCTGGGGGATGTCCCTGCCCATGGCAGAGTGGGCTTTAAGGTCCCTTCCAACCCAAAGCAGCTGAGGATTCAGTGATTCCAGCACTGGCCACAAACCCCAGCACATTCCAGCCCAGAATCGATGGAGGAAAACCGCTGGAGTCTCCAAGGAAAGAGAGGCCAGACCCTTTCTTCAACAGCAATTTTCAAACCTTTCTATTTGGTTCCTTGTAAAAAGAGGAAAATAGAAGGAGAAGAAATAACAAACTGATTTCAGATAATTTGCTGGGGCTCCGGGTGCATTGTAAATGTGTGCTCCAGCCAACCGGCAATTTGATGAATTTCACAACCCGCTTTTGTGTCGCTGCTTGCCGAGCAACATCCTCCCCTGGAATTGTGGCTGCCTTCATGTTCTCTTTAGCACAAGGCATAATTGCCCCCTGCAATTTGTTGCCTGGAAAGGTTACCATGAAAGAAAGGAAAGGGAGAGAAGGACAACTTTGTTGGCGGGGGAACAAGAGAGAAGGGGGGAGACGAAGCTGGCGGCGTTTGAAAGGCGATTTATTCCAGGGTTAGGGATGCCACTGCAGGAAGGCACAGGGGCTTCCCAGAGCGGGCTGGTGGGGATGGAGCTCCCACAGGGATGGGATCCCAGCAGCCCGGTGCCCTGCAGCAGCGTGGGTGGGACATCCCTGCTCCCAAAATGACAGGAGGAGAAACGGCCAGAGCAAAGGAGGAAGCAGAGGGGAAGGGAAGGAGGAAATCACGGCGGAAAGGCTGGAGCAGGGGTGGGGAGGGGGCGGCAGGCGGGGGCGGCAGGCGGCGGCAGCCAGTGTTTATTAATTTTCTGCTTGGCTGAGCCCGGTGCCACAGCTCCGAGATCATGGAGCCGCTCCACACTCTATTAAATAATTCAATCTGCGAAGAATCCAAGTGTGTAAGCGAACACTCTTATGCGTCTTAAAATTTAATTGTGGAGCTAAACAAGATGAAGTGCGAGGAAGACATAAAAGATATGAAAATAGATGCTGCAGCTTTTGTTTCTCAGGCTGCTCCAGCCCTGCCCAGGAACCTCTCCCCATTTTTCACACGCTGCCGCTAAAGAGTCTGAGCCTCCTTCATCTGCTCCCCCCTCCCCTTTGCTATTTACAGCTGTGTTTGCAAGCAGCAGGCCCGCAAATCACTTAATATCCATTAGAGCAGCTCCATTCACCCTGCTGGCTCCTGCTCTGGCAGCCGTTCCTTTATAAATCCTGGTGTTCCAGGGTTTAGGGAATCAGCTGGGAGCGCTTGCTCCGGCCGCTCCTCTGCCCACTGGAGCCCACGGACTCCCCCTTCCCAGGCTGGAGAGCCCTTCCTGCTCCTGCACACCCTCTCCTCCCTTTCTGGAGCCTCTCCACGCTGAGACCCCATAAATCAGCCCCGCTGGAGGGTGAATCTCAGCTACCTGCAGGCCAGGTGTGAGCCAGGCCCTTCCTGCACAGGTTGGGTGGAGGGATGAGAGCATCCCACACCTTGTACCACTGCCCAGAAAACCTGGGAAACCTCAGACAAGGGATGAGGGTCTGAGAATTATTTGGAAAGAGGGGTGAAGTTGTCTCTTGGGACTGGGGGGGCTGGAGGAGAACCCATCACTCGCAGAGGATCAAAACCTGAGGCCCCAAACCCCAGCAGAAACCCTTGTGTGCTCATCCCCAAGCCAGCCTCACATCCAAGGTGCCAACAAACTGAGAGCAGCCCCGGAGGTTCAGAGCCCAGCTGTGAGCATTAGAGATTTGCTCAGAACATCTGCAAGTGCACAGAACACCTGCTCCTGCCCCAAAAACCACACGCCGGGCTCGGGGCTGGTCCCACAGCCCCAACAGCTGGTCCAGCACTGCTCCCACCTGCTGCTCAAGCAGATCCCGTGGGGCTGGATCCCAGGGAATGGCTCATTTCTCAGCCACTGAGCTGCAAACACTCCAGCAGGGGGGTTTGGGGTGGGAACTCAGAGCTGAGTGTCCCCTCTGTGGCACAACCTTGCTCAGAGCTGCAGCAGTGCTGTGCAAACCATCCTTGCAAAAACCACTCACACTGAGCTGCTGCATTTCTCTCTCTGTGCTGGAATATCAATCACAGCCCTGGCTCGTGGCAGGAGCAGCCAGCTCAGCCCCTCCTGTACCCAAATCTGTGGAATTTCAGCTTTGTTATTACACCCAGGCTTGCAAGTGTATTCATGTAATTTCTTCTTGCAAAGGGCAACAAGTGAGACCTCGGGCTGCTTTGTCTTCATTTGCTCTGCTGCTGAGCTTCTTGGGTTGTTCCAGGGGCTGGTGGGATGGGAACTGCCACAAAACCCTGCAAAGCTCCACAGCTTGAACCTCATCAGCTCCCCAAAAGACAGCAGGGGTTTGCTGGGTGGGGGATGAGGAGTGAGACAGCAAATCAATATCAATAATCAATAAAATACACCAGCTGTGCTGAAGAACCCAGCAGGCCGAGGCACACCGGGACAGGGGACCAACAGCACGGGTTCCACACGGATGTCCCCACTCCAAAAAAATTCAGGGGGTCTCACCCAGCCCCCCACACTCCTCTCTGCTAACCCCCCGTGTCAGATCTGCTCCAACATTGACACTGATTGACGGGGGGCAGAGCAACAGGTGAATTAAACCGGCACAGCCGCCGCCAGGAGCGGTGCTAAATGTCAGAAAAGATCAACCCTGGCACTCGCAGCGTGCCTCTGCTCCCGCTGGGAGAGGTGATGGAGTGGAAAAGCAGCCTGCAGAGAGGGGAGGGGAGCTCTGGAGGGTGCTGAGCACGGCTCTGAGCCTCGCCAGGAGCCGCAGGGTGGGAGCTTTCAGTCTGGATCCATCAGCTTCGAGGTCTGAGCCAACCCATGGAGCAGGGTTCATGGCCTCCCCCTGGACAGGAGGGACCTGCACAGGCACCTCTCAGCTCTGCTTCTGCAGGAGATGTGGGTCCTCCCTTCCTGCCATGTGAGCATCAGGCTGGAAGCAGTTCAGGACAGCAATGCAGGTGTGAGACCTAACCCTAATCCTAACTCTAATCCTAACCCTAATCCTACTTCTAATCCTAACCCTAATCCTAACCCACTGGCTGTTCCAGATGAGAGGAACAGTGGATTTGTCTTTCCAAACAAGCTGTGGGTCTGCTGGTGGATAAAACCAGCACTGGGAGAGAAAAGAAACAATGGGAAGGATTCCACTGATTGATGAATGGAAAAAGATATTTGCTTTTACAAATAAACTCTAGGTTTGCTGATGAATGAAACTGAACATTGAAAGATGAAAGAAACAATGGGAAAGAAAACCCCTAAATTCTGTAAGAATTAAAAATGAAAAGGGAGGGTTGTACATTGGAGGGGAATCTTTGGGATCAGGTGTTCAGGGAAGTCTGGACCTCTCAAGTACCTCAGAAATGGGGAAAGAGAGAGGGAAATGTGGCTGGGAAATTGGGATAAAAAGGAGGCTGTGCCTCCAAAAATTGGAGAGACCCCAGGGGAATGCCCCATGGCCTCTCCTTTTATTGGAATAAAGTAAAAGGGACTCCTCTGTCTCCTTTTTGGACATCAACCTCTGATGTTTGTGGATTAATTTTCCTTACACAGATGCAATCCAAGATGTCCCAGTCCAGCCAGCCTCCCAGGACCTGCCTGCCTTGCACAGTGCCAGGAGCCAGGTAAAAACTTCCTGCACTCCACGAGGGATGTGCCTCTTCCCACCTCCCTCTCCTTCCCCACACGGCACATTCCTCCAGGACAACCTGAGAGAAAATAGCATCTGTATTCCAAGGACACCGGCCCTAAAATAATGTTATTTTGCAGTAGTGCCACTTTAAATCTCAAGCAGCTGAAAAACCAATTTGCACTTAGAAGCATTCAATTTGTTTGCAGGTGTTTTCCTCTTAAGTGGCACCGGCTAATCGGGGCTGGCAGGGGAGCCCCAGACAGGTGCCACCTTCTGGGGCACCAGCTGAGCCAGGGCCAGCATGGGACATTCCAGGAGAGTCCTGGGGCTGCAGCACTGGGAAATTCATTTGTCACATGAAACAAGTGGGGATAGAGAGGGGCTGAGCTGAGCATCCTCCAGCACGTGGTGGTGTGGAGGGGAGAGCCTGTTCCCATGGACATGGTGAGGAGGGAGGATATGGGGGACAGAGAGGGATGTGGGGCCAGAGAAGGACGCAGGGAACGGAGTGGAATGAGTGGCAAGTTTGGCTCTTTGCCCACCTGAGAGTCAGCAGGTGAGAAACAGGGGAAAGGAAGGGGCCATGGGTCCTGTCCTGCTGCAGGAAAGCTGCTGCCAACTGCTGCCGTGGGATGGAGCTGCCAAGGCTTGGTCTGCCCACAAGATTTCCTCTTCCCAGCAAGAAGGAAGAGTGACTAACCCCAAACCCGAGCCATACATCAACTTAATCGATGTCCCCGACACCCGGCGCCCCCGTCCCTCACCTTGCAGCCGGTGCCTGGAGGTGTGAGGTATTGATCCCCCGGATGCCCGTGTGATTGGAGTCTACAATCCAATGCCTGCCAAGCCCAGCCGAGCCCAAACCTCTCAAATCATGTTGACACGTTTAGGAGGTGCCGGGCGCTTCATCCTCCCCGGTCCAATATGTAATTATGTCCTTGTCACCGTGATGTAGGGGCTTGGCAGGGCAATAAAACCCCGGGGGCCCCGCGGCCGAGCGCGGCCGCTCCGCGCCGCCGGCCAGAGCGGCTGCTGCCAATTCCGTGCTGTAGTTAGACTGCAGGAAATAGAGCTCAATAAAGCGGCGTGTGCAGCACGGCTGAAAGTTTGTCTGGGAAAACAGGTGGGGGAGATGTCACGGGCTGCTGTCACCGCGGGCCCTCGCGGGGTTGGAGCGTTATTCACTTTCTCGCCTTCCCGCTGCCAGCTGGGGAAGGGAGGGAGAAGGTGAGGGCTGGAAATGCAGGATCTAACCCTGCTCCTTATATTTCTCTGCTTCAGACACCACCAGCCTGATCCCACCGGCTCCTCCAGAGACGGACAAACCCTCCCTGTGCTTGTGGCATCCTGCTGGCAAACGGGTGTTTCCCAGCCTCAATCTGTGCCCGGAGGGCTCCGGGGCAGCCCAGGCACGGGTGGGCACAGCACGGTGCCCCCTCCTGCTGTCACAGCCTGTCTGGCTGGAAGGACATCAGTGGCTTTCAGCGTGGCACAGCCAGATCCTCGCCAACCTCACGCCGGGCTGCAGCAGCAGCCGTGACAAATTCCCCCTCTGATTCCCAAATCCCTTCCAAGCCTTCGAAGGCTGCTTGGGAAGTTCCCTCCAGTCCTGCTGGGAGCACGGTGCTGGGAGGCAGCAGAGCTGCTCCCCTGGCTGATGCTCCCCCAAAGAGCACAAACAGTTCCCAGCAGCTCGATTCCTCCCCTCAGGGCTCAGCGAGCATAATTTTTCTTCACTAATATATCTTTTGCTTGATGAGCTGTCGATGGCAGGAGGATTTAATCTCCCATACCCTCACTCTCTCCCAAATCCACTAAGGTGAAAGCACTTCATTACAGAACCACTCAGCTGTCCGTTCCTATCGATCACACCTTGGCATGGGTGACCTTGGATCGATGAGCTGCCGATTATTTAGTGCCTGTTTGCCCACACCAAATGCCAGCAGGGTCAGTACCAGCACCTGCACCCAGCTCTAGAAAGGAGCCTGGCACTGCTCAGGAGCTCACAGGCAGGAGCAGGGACACACAACCAACTCAGACACCAGGATTTGCCATCTGGGGACAATTTGTCTCTTTTTCAAGTGGATTCAGGCCTTGGGTTTGATGTTTTCCATGTCCTGCTCCCAGAGTTCGTTCTGGGCAGCATTGCCACAGGGCAGTCCCACTCCCTGAGCAATCCCCCATCACAGCTTTGCCTTCAGGAACCCAAGATTCCCATCAGGAAAAGGGCAGCATGTCGCCCTGATTTTTCAAGTTTTTCTAAAGCCTTCTGATGTTTACATTCTTGTACAGAACTTTCTCACACACTTTATATAAATAACTTATTGTTTGCATTCCTTTATGGGGGATGAGCAACCTGGTGGACTGTTGGGTTGCCCAGTGGCATTGAGGAGGTGGCACTGCCACCCTCCAATGACAATGGCATTTCAGAGATCTATAAATTGGAGTCAGAAATTAATAAAATGCCCTTTTCGTCTTGGAAAGAGCTGCTGTCAGCGTCGTGTGTTTTGTGTCCTACAGCGACAGCAGCGAGAGCCAGGACAGACAGCGGTGACAGAAGCCAGCCCAGGGGGGTGACAGAGCCCCTCACTTTGCTCCCAAACCTCCCCCTGCAACTCTCTGGTGATTCATCTGCCTCCACCACGTCCCCTCCAAGCAGTCACTACCTGACTTTTTAATCAAATCCTTTGCTTCCCTTCCCTTCAGGAGCCAGAGCCATTTTTCTATTACATCCTGATTGATCAGGCCCTCGCCAGCCGCTGTCAGCCCCGTCCTGGTGCTTCATTTCCCATCCCCACCCAGCGGGCTGTGGGCTGAGCCCACTCAGCAAACAGATACATAAACGCACACAATTAGCGAGGGAAGGCAGGGGGAAATTTGCTCCTACTTATGATTTGCTGCCCCCAGCTCCACACCCCACATCAAAAGGAGGGAGAAGCCGGCGTTAACCCTGGAACAGGGGGGCAGAGGAGGAGGAGGACACGGAGGTGAGGCTGCAATGCTGCTCAGCGCCGGGAGAAAGAGACTCCATCCTTGTGCTGTGCAGAAGAAAGCAGGAGGAGAGTCTCCAGGGCTGCTCGTTCCTCGTGCTAATGAGTTGTTTTCCACTGTAAGGAACCAGGAGAACAAGCCCAGACTCTGCTAAACAAGGACTGTGGCTAGGCCAGGTCAGAGATCAGCCACCCCCCGAAGAGAGTGCTGACAAGATGGTAAAAACACGGAATTAGACCTCTTTTCCCCCCTCCCTGCTCATTGCTTGGCAAATTGAAAGGCTCCGCCGTGTGCACAGGTGGCTGCAGGAGGCTTGGTGGTGCCTCCTGGGAAGTGGCTTTGGGAGGGTGAGTTGTGCCAGTGAAAAAGAGATTTTGGAGTTCACTTGAAATAGCAATATGAATTGAGCATTTAAAGTTTAGCCTGTAGAACCATGTGTTGTAGTTCAACCTTTTTACTTAAGAAACCTCTGCCATGGTACAAAGGGATAGGAAAATGCAAATTTCTGAGGTTTCTTGCATGGAAAAAATACCAAGAGAAGACCAAGAGATACAAAATGCCCAGATAAAGAAGCTCCTCTGTCTCCAAGCTCATTAAGACCACAGAGTACCCAGATAAGAACCAAGGGACCAAAAAGCGCATGCGAGAGGAGAAAAAGTTCAAAAGCTCAGTCATGAGGAAGATCACAACCTTCAGCCTCAGAGACCACCAGAGACCCCGTGCGACCACCACAGCCAACAATGCATCCCCAGGAGGGCGTGGATCTGATTGCCAGGATCTGATTGCCAAACGAGGTGAAGACAGGCGGGGCCAGGGATTGAATATGCATGGAAGAGTTGTGCAATGTATTGTATGTGGATACCTTTGTGAATAAAGCTGTGGGACAGCCAGGGGCTCAGGGCACGAGTTTTCACGAGAGATATCTCACTTGTGCCAGGTGCTGACATACATTCCCACTTCATAACTAAACCTACCTGTGGAGTTCATTTATTCCGCCTATCGCTTCACCTGTGCTCCACAGGACACACCCAGCACAGCAGCCTGTCTGCCTGAGCACTGCAAAACCCCGACACAGGTGAAGAGAGAGACTGGACAAGTCCATCCTCGGTGCCACCGAGTGTCATCCCCTCTCCCAGCACAGCCAGGCACAGCTGGCTCAGCCCCTGCCCTGGCTCTGGCAGATCCCTGCTGGCACGGAGCTGCCTTATCTGTGCTGGCACAGCGGCGCAGGACTGCCCTGCCATCAGCCACCAGCGGATTACAGGGGTTTATCAGTTTATTAGGGGACAAAAGGCGCTCAGCAGAAGGCTTCTGAGACAGTGCAAGCGGCTGATAAGAGCCCGCCCGGCTCCTCAGACACCTGAGCCGTGTCTGGCACATCACAGGGGGCAGACCCTGGTGCAGAACGGGCGCTCTGGGCACGGGGGGCACTGGGGGAAGTCCAGCTGTGCTGCCCAAACCCGGGCTGGGGTCTGCTCCCCCGGCCGCCCTGCCCGAGCCCTGGGTGCCCCTCTGAGGTACGAACCCCTCAGGGTCCCCAGGGGGGTGGCAGTGGCAAAAAAAGAGCAAAAACCGCAGGCTGGGTGAAGCACCAAGGCAACATCTGTGGGAGCACCAGTGGAAAATCCCCGGGAGGTTTTCATTTTCCTTCAGAAGTTTCACCCAACTCCATCACTTCTCCTCCTCTGTCACTGTGGGGTGACACACAAACGACACGGACAGTAGTTCTGTTCAAAGCAAACTAAAAAACTCTTTATTAAAACATCTGACTCCATATTTATATCTTTCTGAAATGCCATTGTCATTGGAGGGTGACAGTGCCACCTCCTCAATACCACTGGGCAACCCGACAATCTGTCAGGTTGCTTGTCCTCCATAAAGGAATGAAAAACAATAAGTTATTTACATAAAGTTTGTGGGAAAGTTCTGTACAAAAATGCAAGTATTAGAAGGCTTAGTAAAACTTAAGAAAATCAGGGCGACACTCCTCCTCCTTTCTTTTTTTTTTTTNTTTTTCTTCTCCTCCTATTCCTTTTAATTAACAGTGTAATGGAACTCAATTCATTCGCAATCTATTCTGGCAAGAAACAACTCTCCCCGGACTCCAAATGACCTGACTAATAGGGTTAGAGGCTGTAAAAAAGTGCAAGGCAAAATTTTTAGCTTCCTCATCCTAATTATCTCCTCTGAGCAGCACGACAGCGCTGTGACACAGCGGCACCGAGGCTGCGAGGGGGACACGCTCAGCCTGGGCACGCTCCCTGCATTTCAAAGCTTCACCAAAAAAAGGCGATTTTCCCCTCAGCCTCCCATAACGCACAGCCCAAGGCGAGCAGTGGGAACTGGGGAGGGATGAGGAGCAAGGGGCCGGCGAACTGGGCGAGCTGGCGTTTGCCACTGCGAGGGTGAGAGGGGAAGGTGGATAAATAGGCAGGCAGTTAATGCTATTTAGAGACAGACACACACAGCAGGTAAATAATGATAATGATCTTCTAACGAGCTCGCATCTGCACAGCACCTTGCCTCCAACTGAATCCCGAAATGCTTTACAAAAATTAAAATGATCCCAGCACGGCCCTGCAGCCCTTTCCTGGTTTGTGTGGGGAACGCTGGCACCTCCCGGTGCTCAGCTGTGCCCAGCTCCGGGCCAGAGCACCCTCGGGACAATCCCACATCGCACTCCAGGACCTGTTTGGAAAAGCCCTTCCTGTGTGGCATCCTCGGATTTTCCCAGCCGGTTATCTCCCAGCTCTGGGAACCATCATTTAGGAGCTCTTAAACTGATTTTTTTGGGGATGTGACCTAAAAATTAAAGTTTTGATCCAACCCTTGGTTTCCTCATGAGCTCGGAGCAGAAGCTTTCAACGAACCTGGTTTGGAGCAACCTCCAAATCCTGATCTACCTCCGGGTTAATGACCACAGTAACCCGGAGCTGTTGGGAGCTCTCAGAGGGCTGGAATGGGTGTCAGTGCCCAAGCTGCGGGGCAATCTCGCCTCCAAAACCTTTGGAATAAACGGTGAATATTCAGGGCTCAGTTCCAGTCCAGCCCTGCTCTAATTTCCAACTCTATTTGTTCTATTGAGTGGTTATCAAGTTAAAAATGCAAGGACTATGGATTTCCTTCCAGCTTAAACATCTGAAAACAAATGTGCTAATGAGCAATCTGACCACTATAAAAATGATTACTGACAGCACTTCAAGGACCCGACTTTACTGCCTCCAAAAGCAGCGAGAGCAGCAGAATGCACCCGGCAGTCCCAGGGCCATCCATCCAGCCCTGGCCAGCGGGAATTTCCAGATAAATGCTTTGGGGAGAATAAAACAGGGAGGAAGAAAGGAAAGCCAGGAATCAAATAATCTCTCGCCAAAGCTGCCCCAAGCCTCCTACAAGTGTTTCGTGCTTAAGAGGCCGGAGGATGAGGTTTGTAGATGCTCCGAATCTCTTCCACCAGAGCAGCTCAGCGTGGCAGAGAGCAACGCTCCGGTGGGAAGGGACCCTCCCGCTGCAGGTGCAGCTTCACCTGGGGCTTTTCCTAGCGCTGTTTTCCAGCCCCAGCCTCACCGAAGGCTTTTTTTTCCTGCGGGGCGTTTCCTCCTACACCCACCGAAGGGAGAGAGGGAAGGAGGGAAAGAAAGAAAGGAATTAGCGGGCTTCAGCTTCGAGGTACTGAACAAAGCGTGCCCTTCCTCGGGGCCTGGTGACTGATGGTGCAGTCGGAGCTGCCCATCTGTTAGGATATAATCCTCACTGAAGGAACAAAGAGGGGCATTAAAACCCAAACCCTGCTCCATTTAAACACAGATTGGAGATTTATGGGCGTTTCACCGGCCCCTTGTTCCTCTGGTGATTGCCCATTCCGGGCGCTCTTTGTTTTCACAAACAGCCGCCCATTCTCTCCGCGCCATCGCTTTAGAGGCAGGAAAAGGGACAGGTGCCAAAGACAAAGTTATTTAAAGTGTCGTTCTAGCATCCCCTGGAACGGACAGGAGGGACAGAGCCAGCCTGAGGCCACGATGCCAGCGCAGATGGGATCCTCTCCCATGCCCTGGCACGGCTGCTCCTGCGCTGGCACAAGAGGGGCTGGCTCCGGGCACGGGGAAGCGCTGCCAGGGGGGATCCCATCCCACCCCATCCCATC
>WBNO01011458.1:0-34064 GCA_013400575.1 Peucedramus taeniatus
TTATATTATAATATATTATATTATAGATATGTACTTTATATATATTATTTTAGATAATGAGAAATTCTATTTAAGTTGCTTTGCTTCTATCTAACATACACATGAGCTGTCAGTGTAATTGCAGGGCATTATTATTCTCTTAGGCTGCTGCTGGACAATAGAGCTACAGACAGAAATAAAATAGTAATAGCTTGTGACAGGTTACACTTAAAATGCTTGATCAGACTGATCAATAGGCCTTTGCTTCCAAAGCTAAGCTGAGGTTCAAGGAAGGAAAAGATAATGGTTCTTCCAACACTTTGGATGTATCTCAGTGAATTAGAAGGCACTTGGGATGCTGCTCCAGAATTAATATAGCTGTCACATACAATAAATGCTTTTTGCCATCTCAGACTCCACGATGGAAATTTTCATCTGCATTTTTTCTTAAAAAAAATATTTCTGTTACTGTCTATCCATTTATATTACATCTTGGTTTTATTTTAGATTTCAGAAGCTTAATTTTTCTACCCAGTTTTGTAATTATTTTATATTATCTAAACAGCATACTGAAAACCGATTGATATTTGGCAGCGAATACACAAATATCAATAATTACCTGTTAGTTACTGTAGACTAACTGTTACAGGCATTTTAATTTTTTTTTTTTACATCTGTTAACATGAGATTAAACTCTCTCTGCTACTGGTTTGTTGGTTTGTTTTTCCTCTTCTCCATTTACACAATTGCCTTTTGGTTTTTGTGTTTCCTCAAGCTCCTTTTACCCAGAGCACATGCTCCTGAAAGTAATCTCATTCAGGTTGATTCAGTTCTTGTTTCAGTTAAATTTAAAGTTATTTTCTTTGGCTCACAGCAGAACATCGCAGAGTCTCTCACTGAGGTATGGAGGATTTTCACCCCATATCAGCAGCTCATCAGCAATTACTTTTCTGCACACAGATCCTTAAAGATCCAGGACACAATGATTTGTTACAATTTCTGTGCTGAAACAATCATGTTCCTTAAATAAGTTTCCACCAGAAAGGAAGAGGAAAGATGAGCACTTCTAATAATGGTAGATCCCAGGCTTCCACCTCAGAAATTGAAAACAGTATTATTTTTAGGCACATCCAGGCACTATGAAAGCATTCATTTACTGCCTTTATTTAAATCTTTGGATATATTAAAATCCTCAGTTTGCCTGACCTTAATACTGCAATCCTCCAGTAAGCTACTCATCTGGCTTTTGGGTTGGCTTCATAACAGCTGATGTTAGATTTGGCAAAAATTGCCTTTAATTTATTTCCCACTGATGATGGAAATTTAAATATGGTATTCTATTTTTGCTAATAGAGCAGAATTTCTATCCACATGAGAAGGTGTCAATAAAATACACAGGAGGTATTGAAAAAATTCACTTAGATTTAGTACACATCTTTTACAAATTTGTTTTAGTGGGTATATTGTACATATATTTGACATACCCAGTGAAAAGAGACACAAGCTGTCTTCACCTTTGCTAAGTGTGTGGAGACAAGCCTGGTGCAGAGATGTTCACACTCACTCTATTCCAGCCAGCTCTGACTCAGAGAGGATTTATATCCCTGAGCCAACAGCTCCTAAACCCTGCTAATTCAACGTTGAGGGGACAGAACATCTCTGGAATGTCTCTACCCTATTTGCCTGAGCAGGATGGAAATGTTTCCACAATCTGGCAAGCCTCCATCTCCCCAGGGAGGCTGTAATTTCAGAGGGCACACAGGTAGAACTCTCATCAAACCAGGTTCTGGGGCAGGTTTGGAATCAATCCAGTCATCTCAGGCCTAGGTAAGTGTGGGGATTCTGAATCATGTTGATAGAAGAGGCTTTTCCTATTCCATTACTATTTTCCAACCTGGCAGTCACTGTCCTTCAGTCATATCCTTTGGAGTTCTTTTCCATCCACTTGGGTAATTCTCTAAAAATATGTTGTTGAATTGCTGTTCTGAGCTACATTTCTCCTTGACCTGCTGTGTTTTTTATTCCTCCAGCATTTACTGACTGATAGTTAATCTCCACGTTAACCCTTTTAAAAGCAGCTGGAATGGCAGTGACTGTACCACCTGCTGTTAGTGTAGGGCTGCTGAGATTATATTGCATTTCATTTCAGTTCCTGTTTCAAAGTCAGCTTTTGATTGACTGGTTCCAGTACCACTACCCAGAGTGCTGCAGAATCTTAAATTTTAAATTTGTTAAGTTACATCCATGTCTCTGAGCCATCCTAAAAATGTTCTTTTCAGCTGATCTAATTTTCTTGGAGAAACCCTGTGGAATCTGGACAGACCTGTCTGCAATATCTTAGCTAGCTCAGATGTCTCTTCATGGCACTGTGCCATGCAGATGCTGTCATGTTTTCAGGGGTTTCTGCTTTGCCCTTGGAAGATTTTTGTCCTCCAGATGCAAAGTCATGACTACACTTGTGGTGTGAATTTTTTCTGATTTTTCTCTGTATCCAACATCACACATATCTATCTGGGGAATATCTGAGTGTTCCATGATTGTCTTTTCCTTTTAATCATAAATATTCTTATGCTTTTATCCTAAAGGTATTCATTTATATACTGACATGATGTTTCTAAATATTTGCACTTCAACATTTTCCAGTGCTGCCATTTTCCTCCAAGAAGCATAATTTTCACCAGAGCTGAAAATATCAGTTATCCCTAGCAAAGACAGTTCTTTCTGTTCTCCATAGTTGAGTTTTCTCGGATTTAACAATCACTTATATGACAAAACATTCAGGTTCTGGCATGTCTGGTGACCCTCTTATTCCTATGACTCCGCTGTACTGAATACGCTGTGATATAACAATCAGCATTCTTGCCTGTCACATAGTTTCTCCAAAAAATAACCTTCACCTTCCCTAAGGAACACTCCTTGCTGTGTTCCTGATTAAAAACAAAATGTCTTTTTTCTGCCTACCTTCACGTTTCTTATGATGTACAATGCTGAGCTCCACTGCTCCGGGATCTACCGCTTATCATCGCGGGTGTATTGTCCCACTTGCCCTTCCCTGCACTCAAATTGTTCCTCGCTATCATTTGCTCTAAGAGTTGTCTGAAAAAACCCCAACGGGTTCAGGATTTAATGTAACAGGTCCATTTTCTTCAGAAATCCCAGGAGGTTTGGCTCTTCCACATAAACAACTAGTGCAGAGAGTGCAGATATAAGAAATTTCTCTTTGCACCTCTTTTCAACTTCGTCCCCCCCCATAAAAAAGGAATTCTCACTCATAAAATATTCTTTGCCATTTAAAACAAAAATAGCCAGCAGCCTGAGTATCATGAAACTTCATTACAGAGTAATCTTAGCAGTGTCATCACAACTACTGCTTCAATTCATCATATACCAATGTATCAGCTTCATTCTCCATTTAGCTTGAGTGCTGGTAAACTCAATTTCTGCACATACCCACACTTCAGCACAATATAATGCAAACTCCTACACTTTCTAACCATCTCTACAATACGGCCATTTACTCCCTTAATTCTGCTAAGAAATGGAAAAATAAATGCTGTAAGTGGGAGTAGTTCTACTAATTTATTGCAATGAAATAATATTCTAATGCATTGTAATACATTTTTAAAATGTAATTTTCATATTCATGCAGACAATAGCTGTCAAGATATTTTAACAGACTCCTGGTCTCTTTTATCACATTCTTTTTTAAGATGCATGAACACAAACATTCCAGGTTTCAAAAGTGGCAACCTGTTTTGAAACCATGGGGTTTAAGGATAAAGTGAGACACTTGATCTCAAAAGCTTTAAGACAGCTTCCTTCCTTCCCCAGAGCACTAAGGAACTACCAACCAAAATGATTTAAACTTGTTTACTATCCATGACCCAGAGGGAAGCTGTACTGGGTTTGGTAGGGATGTAATTAATTTTCTTCATAGCAGCCTGTATGGTGCTGTGTTTTGGGTTCATGACCAAAACAGTGTGGAAAACAGATCAGTGCAATGAATATTGCTGAGCAGTGTCAAGGCCTTCTCTGCACCCACAGTGAGAAGGCTGGGGGTGGCCAAGAGGTTGGGAAGGTACACAGCCAGGAGTGCTAACCCAGTCTGACCATGGAATAGACCATAAATACAGCAATAAAAAACCTGGGAGTTGTTTTCCCCAAGTAGAGACTGCTTGGAGACTGACTGGTGCATCCTACTGCTGGTGGGACGGAGTGAGTGAATGTCTTTCTATTACTTGGAAATTTTTTACTCCTATTTCCTTCTCTTATTAAACTCTCAACCCTGACCTGCAAGTTTTTCTTGGTTTTGGCCTTCTGATTCTCTCCCCTATCCCCTTGCAGGGGAGTGAGTGAGAGCAAGAACCCATTAGTAAGAAAGAAAATTGCAGCTGAATAACTTGACCCAGGTTATCTGTCCCTATATGTCATACTGTGGGTCTCAAGGAAAGATAAGGGCTGGCTACTGATATTTGTCTGTCAAAGTTGTGAAATCAACAGATCTGAACAACATACCTTGGAACGACTACTCTAAAAGATTTTTGTGGAAAGTTTTTTGTGAAAATTGTATTTCTACCTCATACCTTTTTTTTTTGCTAAGTGCTAGAGACTTCCTAAATATTATAAAGCATTTTCAGACTATTGCTATTCAGGTCAGGGACAAAAAAAGAAGATAAAATAAAATCCTATTCCTGTGCACTAACTTCTCCCAAACTTATCTAGCTGTAAAATAATCCTTCAATAATTATCTGTATAGTTTTCGTGCATTTTTCCCATTGCTTTTCATGCTACTTCATAGGTTGACTACAGGGTATTCTCTCCTTGAAAGGGTCTATTAAACTCTAAGTAACAGTGAATCTAATTTATATGGGTACCCTAGGATGGGGTTAAGCTTGGTCATCATCTCCTGTCTGATACCATCTCCACTCAATTATGTAACAGGAAACAGAGCATGTGAAGGTGGAGACGTAAGTCCATTCATCATCGCTACTTGATTTCACATTACCTAAATGCTAATGCTCTCCATCCTCCCAACAACACAGCTTGTCTGCCTCTCTGTCTTGCATAACCAATTTAAACCATGTATGTTCTACTTTCCTTTCTACTGCAAAAAGAAACATATATTTCTTTGCTTCTCTGACTCATGTTTTGTACAAGCCTATTCCTTTTGTCTACATGCTCACCTACATCTTAAATTCAACTGCTTACTAGAATCATTAAATGTCTACAAGAGGTAAGTTCACGATTTTTCCCCAGTCAGAAATATCCTCAAATTATTTTTGTAAGTCGCAAGTACCTCTGCTTGTTTATGCAGATTAGAATCTGAGGCTGAATCACCAGAGAATGGCGTAGATTTGGTTTATACTTAAATTCAATAGCTGGAGCCTGGCTGCCACAAAACAAGTCAAAGAATAAATGCAGCTATCTAGGATGGAGCTCAGTATCTATAACATCAAAAAGACAGGATTTTCATACCTGAAAGGACCAGCCTTTTGGGTGGCAAGTCAATCACCATTTTAGTATTAGAGTAAAAAAGTTCTCTTCATTAATGAATTCTTCTGAAGTGACATACATGACACTGGAATTTAAATCCCATGCCTTGTACACAGTGAATTTCCATCTCCCTCTAAATATCTTTCTATTGAGAATGAAAAATGTCAGGAGTTGTTTTCATGGAGCTGATAGCACATCCCAATAGTGACGGTTTGATTAGAGACAAGGCCTAAACTCACATGCAAATTCCAACACAATATTGCCACCCTGAGAGGGAGCAAATGCTGAACCTCACGGGCTGCTGCTGTACCCAAACGTGTTCCCACCAGATCACCTGAGGTACTGGGCCTATCAGGGAAGCTCTCAAGGGCTTTGCAAGAACAGTGGTCTCTCACAACTCTCACCTAGTGCACTGATATCTCTGAAAGGTATTGAGCTGATAGGGAGCTACATAAATGCCAAGCACTCTTACACGTGAAAAATCAAAGGTCATCTAAAGAAACATATTCTGCTGCTGAGGGATGAATAATTCTGAGGCTGGAATATCCTTTCTAATTTTTCAGTAAGACATGAAAGTGCTACGATTTGATGAAAGCACAGGGGACATGTACCCACCTATGATTAGCATCAGGCACATGTCTCATCAAAATCTGTGTCAGTTTGTGGCAAACTTATCATGGTCAATGTCAACACACCCTTGTTTTACTATCAAGAGACCTGAAAACTTTCCTGTTAAGGTGGAGAGCAGGTATTTTACACTTGCACTTGCCTGACTGAGCAAAACTGTTAGGTCTGTTCACACCAGGTACAAATTCCCTTCCTTTTGATAGTCTGATTACACATTTTTATATTGAGGAGATTAAACACCTTTGATATCAACAGCCATTGTTCCGTTGTACACTCCTCCTTTATAACTCAATATCCTGATACATATTTATCTATATTCCATACTGAATGGGAATATGAGAAGATGTCTGCTATAGTAAGTTGTATAAAGGTTCTTTTCAGTCTTCTCTTTATCAAACATCTCTGCATTCCATGCTATGGCCTTTTTCTTATAGCTCTGCATTCATATTTATGTCTCTCTGCATTTATTGCCCTCTCAAAATCCTTAAGAAGTGACACCAGTGAAGATAAACTAAAATAACCTTTATTAATTTAAAATAATATCTGCCAGTTCTACACTGTTGCACATTGTGCTTTTTCCAAAGGCAGCTATGCAATTATAGGTACTTGGGTGCATAAAGTGATATAGAGGTTTCTATGGCAATTATTCATTTTAATTGAAAATTGTGTAGGGAAAGACTCATTTCAAGTGCAGCACGCAATTTGCATTCGTTTCCAGAGAATCTGGACTTCCTTAGGGTGAGTTGTGAGTTCCTATTTTTCAGGAAGACACAATCTTTAAAATTCTCTTGGGGGAGCAGGGGGTGGGAGACCAAGGTTTTTAAGCTTATTAACATTTAGGAGCATATACTTATTTAGCACAGAATTTTTTACTGTCTGGTAAAGATTTGATGTTTTAAATGAAAGAGAAAGAATTAAAAATATAATTGATACACAATGTCCTTGAATCTCTGAGGTAGAGGAACCAGAAAAAGAAGTACCAAAAAGGACAGCAAGGAGACAGGTCACCAGTGAGACCAAGTCCACCAGACCAAACATCACTATTTTCAGATATTTTAGCTACTCCGTGTTAGAACAATAATGAGGACAAAGTTATTTTGGATCTTAATATATTTTAGAGCATCAAAGAAAGATTTGGAGGGAAGCAACAGTTTCACCTTGGTTAGATAACAAAGAAAAACTACAACTTAATTTCCTGTAGGAAAATAGGATTTCTTTCTCCTCCCTATTTCCAACACCACAATGAATCAAACACATTTTAGGCCTAAATTTACAACAAAAACAAAGTAGATGTAATGCAAGTGATGAAAACCTGGAAACAACCTCTGAACTATGATTTCACATTCACTAAATTCAGTTTTGCCTTTTCTGAAACAAAGCTCTACTGTTTTTTTTGTCTACATCATTTTAAGGCTGTATGGGCCAAGTGCCAGAAATGTCTCAAGTTAAAAACAGTTCTTGTCTCCTTCATAAATAATAATAAATATTAATTTCATGTGAAGATTGGGGGTGGAAATGTTCTTTATCAGCCACACAATCCTTGTAACTGAGAACAATCTGTCCTTAGAAAGAGGTGGCCAAAGCAATGTGTGAGGGGAAGAAGAAGAGTAATTTTAGTAATGTGGTTTTGGTATTAGTGTGTCTGGCTCATTGCACTTCTGTAGTTTAGAATATCTAGAACAGAAAAGGAAGAATGATTCCTAACTTCAATGTCAATGATGGCATCACAGTTCAGAAGAATGCAAAATTACATCAATGGGATTTTCATAATATGTATGTCATCCATTTTTAAGAATGAAGACAAATAATTAACCCCTTGTGAAAGGCACAGGAATTTCAAGGGCACATTCCTTCCAGGTGATTGACTCTTCTTTCCTTTTTCACAAGAAGTTCTATTTTGGTCAGAAAATGGCTTTGCAAGACAGGGCAACCAACTTGCTTGAGAAAGGAGCATGAGCATGAAAGGGGTCTCTCCAAGGACAATGCAGCAAGGGAGAGCTTTTCATTGCATGGACAATTTCCTCTATTTTTGGCACCTGTTCTGCCATATGGTGGTGGTCCTAAGGTCTGTGTTTGGACTTGAGATCTTAAAGGCCTTTTCTAACCTTAATTGTTATATACACTGGCAGCTCTCACCTCCCTCATATTCTGTGGGACTCCCAACCCTCTTTTGACACTTATGTCATTCCTTCCTTTTACTGTATGACTCTCTAATAATTATTAAAATATATAGCTATCAAGAAAAGGTTCCTTGAATTTGTTTTATGCTTCCAGACACGAAAGAAATACATTCTCACTCCTACATGTGCCAGTCATATAAACAGAAAATAACCTACTGAGGGGAAATAAAGTTCAAAGTAAGCAAATTTGATTTATTTCTGAACATGGCAACACTCAGAGTTACTCAGCTCTGATGGATATAAAGGCTGCTGGTGATGCTGCTTGTCTAAGCTTCTGTTTTCCACACAGAATATAACTCTATAGCTATTCAAGCTTCCATTAATTTTCAGGGTTTGAGAAACACAGCTATTAAAAAGCAATGTTCATGGTGTTGAAAGGATAAGTAAGACCTGGAGGTTGGTTTTGGCTAACAGTAAGAGACAGGTTTGAATAGACTCTGGCAGAGGCACTGCTGTCAATAAATTAAATGCAATGACTGGTTCTAGTAGAAAGCTGCTTTTTTATAGCCAAATTGTATGCCTGGCTGGGAGAAGTGGGAAATGAGGAAAGAAAAAAAGGGGAAGCCTTTACAGTTTCACTTGCCATCATTTCCTGACAAAACCACTGATAAATATCTCTCTCCATTTTGGCTCAATAATGCAAGCATCAAAAGCATCTGAAGGAAATATCTTTTTTACTTATAGGAACCCATACATTTACAAACAGGAAAAATTGCCAGAGAAAGCTGTAACTTCCCCTTCAGAAGTGGCAGAATGTTTTCCATGAAGGAATTGGATGAACTGCTCACCCCTCAGTATACTTGAGACTGGAAATATCACACAGAGTGCAAACCACTGCTAACATAAGACTTAATGTCTCCAACTAAAGCATCTGAAGTTCTTCTTCACCACATGAAGACATTTCCATGTGTAATAGATGCAGAGTAATTCCTCCTCCATAAAATTAATCATCAAATATTCCTTCAAGTCTTGGGACAAGCTAAAAGTTCAATAAAGACTGTGGTCCCTTAAATTTGCACACTTGAGCTCTGCACATTTCCTGTGGGGAATATAAATTGCTTCTAGTACTTACTACTCTGTATGCCATTCATATTCTGTTGCTTTAATTCATTATATTCAAAACTAATACAAACTTCAATTATTTGTTGTAAAAGTAGAGATTTTGCTAAAGCACACAGAAAATTCAATTCACACCAAAATGGCTACAATGCTCAAATTAATGTATTTGCAGTCCTCACACGTCTTTCTCAGCATCCTTTAAAATGTCACTTATTTTATAAAAGATATAGATTTTGTGAGTATTGATGTGCCCTATCAACAGACAAGGTGTCTCTGCTTCTAGTTTTGCAGACATTACCTACCCATCCCAAATCAGTAATGATTACAGCTAAAATGAAGGGGTGCATGTGATTTCAAAGCATCTGCAATTCCCTTTCTCAGTATCTCAGTCCTCTTTCTCATCATCCTTTAAAATTTCACTTATTGTATAAAAGATATAGGTTTTTCTGAGTATTGATGTGCCCTACCAACAGGCAAGATGTCTCTGCTTTTAGTTTTGCAGGCATTACTTGCCCACCCCAAATCAGTAATGATTACAGCTAAAATGAAGGGGTGCATGTGGGCAAAGGTGACAGCACAGGACTTACAGCTGGAAAGTTTGCACCTCATAAACCTCTCATCTTCAATCCTACATTCAAAAGGTACTTATGATTTCAAAGAAATTGCAAATCAAATGATTACACGCTACAGGAAATTAGATAAAAGAGAAAGGAACCACTTCAACACCATCAAGAGATTCTATTCAGCTATTATATTAATAGTAAAAAAACATATTTTGATTGCAGCTTCTGCAGGTATAAAATGACAGGTTTTAGATTCTCTTTTATTGAAGTGCACAGATCCAAAAAGCGTTTTCAGTCCTACAAGGTGTTTTAAACTCTTGTAATCATTCAGCAAAGCATTTGGACAGCAGTTCTTTAATTCTGAGCAGAATAATAACTGCACTTGTTAAAATATGTTCTAGAGTATGTAGCACCTTTCAAAATAAATTCAAGCACCAGAATTAACTGTTGAACTTTTGTACCACTGAAATCAACACCAAAGCTTTTATATTTTTCAAAGCCAAGTGATGGATTTATTACTCCTAAATTTAATTTCTTTACAGAATCTACTGCAATTTTTGCATTAACATTCTGTTATGTAAAATGCAATGCTTTTTCTGTTCAAATCAATGTCTACAAATATATAGCACTTCAAAATAATGTCCTTATTTTTGTAAGGAATGGATGCTTTCTGGTCTTTTGTTCTTCTCTAATTTAACTAAAATGTAAAAAAAAATCTGTGAATGGAAACATTGGAAACATCTGGACACAAAATCCAAGCATTTTTATTAGCTGTTAAGAGCAGCTACCACAGCAGCTGTGCATTGCACCAACAACCAGACTGCTCTGAACTAGTGGCAAAGTGTGGGATTATACACATAAATGCAAAAATATAGAGAATATATATTTATGCATACACACTAATACACACTAATAAAAAAGTCACAAGTTTTATGGGCTACTACTTCTCTTGCCACTCATAAATGCTTTTCCAAGATGATTTGCAACATTGCAAAATTATCTTAGAATAAGCCTTTCAATGCAAATTATTTTAAAATAAGCCTTTCAAATCCTATTATTTTTCTTTAATAATTAAAATATAATGTGCAAGAGAGTATTTCAGTGAACCCCAGTCAAAAACAAAAAAATCAAACAACAATTATAACAGAAGATATCTATTCCTAGAATATATCAGAAATACATTCCCATCAGAGTATTGAAGAGAAATGGTTTTAAACATTTCTTTCTTATAAAAACCAGTGCAGAAGCATGAGTTCAGGAAATAATTTACCTTTCTTGTCATCGAAGTACAGTGTCTGTTGAGCTGGATTTGACCACTGGAGGGAGGTGTTATCATTTTGATCGACCCTGCAGGTCAAATTTGCTGTTCCCCCTTCAACAACTGTGACGTTCTGTGTGAGTGGGAACTGCCCTTGGCTGCCTGAGGAGGGAGGGAAGGGATGCAGAAAGGAAGAGAATAAAAGAAAAAAGAAAGAAAATATTTAAGTTGCAGGATTGAATTTATTGCAGCAGCTTCCCACAGATGATAGACCCAGAATTCAATGTGATCTAGTCTAACTAAAGAAAGGTAGTACAACAAATTTTTAAAATCTGCATTTACAATATATTCCCTGTATCTGAGAAACAGCTGGATGAATTAAGAAATAAGGGTTTCCCCCCTCTTTTCCCCCCCCTCTGTGAGTCATACTATTTAGTTCCACAGAAATGCTCAGCAGTTTTGTCTCCTCAGACATACCAAAGACAACTCAGTGCAGGCAATACAGTTAAATCATTGTTGAAAACATCACTGAGAACATAACATAAAAATCCACAGGGTTTTTAACAGAGAGGGATGGGGCAACCTTGACTCCCTGTTTCTTTTTTATACATTTTAAAGGCCTCTCAGGATGATGCTTTCTGTGTCAGGTTTGGAAAGTTGTTGGAGAGCAAAAGTAGTGTGAATCTAACACTTGATGCATGCTCTGTTGGGGGAATATAACCCGACCTCATATGAAAATGGAAGAGGTGATGTAGTAGGTCTCTTTCACATCTGTGATCCTATCCCAGAGCATTATCAATCACATTAAGTTCTTGCTGAAAAGTCACTGGGAAGATTTCCAAATGCCTCTACACAATGCAGGAGCAGTATCAGTCAGGTTCTTGAATCACAAGCATTTCCAATGGCATAGTTAGGCTAAAGTGTTTATGCAGTGTGAGGATAGCACACCCCTTGTCAAACAGCACAACATTCTGACAAAAAGGACTGCAAGAAGGGAGCACAGAAAAAAACATGGAAGTGTTTTTAACATGGGTGAGGAAAGAAAAAAATCTTCAACAATAAGCAAGATACATCACTGAGTATATGATTGTTATCTAGGAGATATATCATTTATTTAAGGGCACAATACAAAAGAAAGACAACTTAATACTCCAAATGAAATATATGCTTCTTCTCCTACTTTTATAGAGGTTCTATTAAAAGAAGCACTGAAGAGTAGGTAGAGGTGCTTGCATAAGAAGTGTAATGCCAAGACTGACACTCAAGTGGGATGTATCAGACATTAAAAACCTCTCTACAGTCCTACAGGAGGGAACAAGCTCATAGATGTGTCACAAGCACATCAAGGAAATAATATATAAAATATCCATTAATGACACAATACAAAATCATAAACCCAGCATAAAACTTTCAGAGAAACATCCAATTTTAGTGGCTCTCATCAGACTTTTTCCTGACTAAATTAAACTGAGGCATATCTTCTATACAAAAGCATGAAAATATGAAAATCTGTTATCTAGGATACAGGTTTGCAGATGACCAGAGTAAGGAAGTACTAAACAAAAGATTAGCAACTGAACTTTTATTTAACCTACAGATATTGCAAAAAACTTAACTCCAGCCAGATTTTGATTTCCCTATGTAAAATAATCCCAAGGGCCTTAAACAGGAAACAAAATCACCTGCATCAGTGAAATAAATAAAAATATTTCCAACAAAATGCAGATCTGAATAACTGGTATTATTTTTGTATCAATTTCAACTATGGCTGTCTAAAGATCAAGATTTACCATGTACTGATATTTACTCTAAGAGGGTATTTACTATCAACAGGATAACAGATATAGTAAATAAAAAATAAGGAATACTAAAAATACCATAGCTAATTTAAATGCTGCAAATAATAAATGCCAAAATTCTCATGACATCCTCTGTATCTGACACTTCATTAATCAAACCCTGCTTCTTGAAAACCACACATTGGGAAATATATGATGAGAGAAAAATCATAAACAAGGATGGAAAAAAAGAAAACAGAAAAGATTTGTAATTTCCTTCCATTTCTCCTCTTTCAATTCCACTGTGTCAAGGAACTTCAAGATACTGCATAAATTGCTTATCATTTAAATTAGAATTTTTTTTTTAATCCAGAAAAATGCACACAGCCTGTTATTACTTCCACTAAATTACATACAACTTACCAAAGAAATAACCTTCTAAAGTATGAGCTGTGAATAGGAGGCTCTGTGGGTTAAAACACTTTTTGCCTACAAGAAGCATTAAACAGAACCCAGTGCCAGAGATTAGCACAGTGAAATCTGTCACTTACATTAAAGAACTGGAATGGGAAGTAGTTTAATAAAGAACCTGCTGCAATGATTCAGGACCCTATTAGCACAGATTAGGAGATCTCCCCATAATTACCCTGTATTCTCTGTCTGATATTACAGCTCTCATCATGAAGGTGTCAGTGTACTTGCACTCTATCATTTGTTAACAACTGCCAAGTCACAGGCTCATCTCTGGTCAAGAAGTAAACTATTCTGATCTACCATATAAATGGAAACTATAGATGCCATAACATGAATAGCTCAGAATAATTTTCTTTTCTCTGGCCATCTAGTGATTGCTAATGATTTGGAGATAAGAATTAATTTAGAATAAAAAATAAGACCAAAACGTTTGTCTTATCTCTTGCCAACAGAGAATCTGTACGGTTCTGGAGAGGATGCACAGAGATCATGGGAAGTTTGGACTGGAGAAAGGGATAGAGAGAAAATGAGAGAAAATTTAATATGGAAAGTAGCCTGAGTAGAAAGAAGAGAGCCTTTGCAGGACAGAGAAAACTATACAAAACAAGTCCAACTGAATGGATACTGCACTCCTCTTAAGGAAGACAAAAAATATTAGCAAGTGATGGGAAAACTAAGAGAAAGAAAAACTAATGAGATTTACTTTACTGTTTGCATCTAACTTGGGATACTGAAGTAGGGCTGGAAGGACAGGAGAAGGTTGTAAAGCCTGTATGAAACAGGTGAACACTAAAGAAAGCATCAACATCCTGCCCTTTTACTGCAGTAAAAGTGTCAAAGAAGTGGTTTATGCTACTAGAGATTCCTTCTGGTTCTTGAGGATCTGACAATATTTTGCAGGAGAGGCCTTGTTTCTGTTAATGTCCCCTAACAAAAGTATTCCATCTTGACTTAACAAGCCCAGTAACAGAAAATTTAGTGGCCCCTTCAGCAACTTATTTCAGAGGGTAACAGTCATCATTGTTCAAACAAAACCAGAAAATCTACTCCTGCTCTGAATTTGTCTTGCTGTAGCAACCAGTTTCCACTGGCTCTTGTATCTTTTCCCCTGCTCTGAAAAGCCCTCTTTTATCAAATTTCTCTTGTAGGTACTTAGAGACTGTGATCATATCACCCATTAACCTTCTTTTTGATAATCTAAATAAATTGAGCTCCTAAGCCTTTCTGCAGAAATCTCATTTTTCTAATCCTTTAATTAGTCTGTGGCTCTTCTCTGTGCCCTCTACCATGTGTCCTCTCCTTTCTGAAGTGTGCAGCCCAGACCTGGAGGCCCCCCTGCTGCAGTCACAGAAAGCAGAAATACAAAGGTGATGCTGTTTCTCTGCCAGTTTTTGGTGTTCTTGCTTGCACACTTAAAGGAGTCCCTTGGCCCCATGGTCAGACCCAGGCGTGGATGTGTGGATGAAGTTTTACCATGGGGCTGGCATTTTTCCTCAGACACCCTTCCAGCTCTCTTCACTGCACTGAACACAGCTTTTTAGGTAAGTTCAGTAGAATTTATTTCCTACTTTAGGATTAACTGAGGTGATTAACAGGTATAATTGAGATAATGAATATGACAGGGATGCTGATCATCCTAAGGACAGGGCTACCCATCCAGCTTACTTGCCATCCTCCCAACAAATGGCTGGGAATGAATGACATTTCTAACCTCCACCAGCAGGTAAAGTCAATCAAACACATAAAAAAAAATAACAAAACAAAACAAAACAGAAAAAAATCCACTACAGTATGCAAAATTACATTCTATTCCGAAATCAAATCTAGAGGGAGGACAAACAATTTTATTGCCTGCATGGAGTACACTAATAAAGACTTTTAAAAACAGACAAAAAAAAAACAAACTGATGGTCCACATTAATAACTCCCTTGCATCTGAAAAGGAAAAAACTACAAGGTTATGCAAAGGTAAATTACAACAACAGTGATATTACTGCAGGAAGGTGGCTGCATCAAGACATCATTGTCATCATCCCAGCCCCTCTGCTCATTTTAGAAGCTTTGTTAGCAACATTATTAAAATTTTTTTGACTAGATGGAGCTATATTTAAGTATATTCTACCACAGGTTGTTTCTGCAATGCTTTGTGGAGGAGCTGTACTCATATCTCATTAGCCACAAGCTGTTTCCTGTCAATAAAACCTTTTTTTTTCTTTTTCCCACACAGAAATCACAGCTAAACTGCTTTTACATTGAACACTGATTTTTGTCTCAGTATGTGACAAGTCTATGTAGAATAATTATCATTATTTGGTCCAGTTTGTAAACATTCATCATGTGAGCTCACCTCAAGTTTTTTTGTTTATGTTTGGGTTAGGTTTTTTGCTTGGTTTTGCTTTTGGTTTTTGTTTTGTATTGTTGTCTTTTTTTTTTTTTTTACTTTTTGCAATTACGATGAAAGCTCTTTAATGAGTTTAACACTCCCACTTAATGCTTAGGTGATACATTCTAATCAATTTACTTGACTAATTATAAATGTGACTAGGTGGCTGTGAGCACTGAGAAAACACAATTCTCTCTTTAGTTTTGTTTCTGCTAAGGTCTCTTTTTGTAAAGTAAACAGTTATGTCACAAATTAAGAGCATTTCACATTATCAGGGCAGCAAGCTTTGCCACTCTGTATCAGAAAGGCACAAAAAGAAATGGTTTTAGTTAGAGAGGATGGTCTGGAAAAGAGGTGAGAGAGACAGCAGTGAGTTATCAATGTTTTGCCACATTGGTTCTACTTTTGAGAGCCTGGCTGACCACTGTCCATGTGAGGTAAATTAAGTTTATCAGCATGTAAGAGGGAAAAAAGAAGAGTCTAAAGTTTTATGACAGAGATTTACACTTTTCAGTCTTGCATGGAACCACAAAGCCATGGGCTTTTAATTCTGTACCACTACAGCATGGTGTCAGCCAAAACCAAAGCCCATAGAAATGCAAAGGTTCAGCAGAGGAAATAATAGTTAAAAAAAAAATTGAGAAAATTATTTTTCAAAACAGTTTGATTTTTAATGTCAATTTTGCAGGACCAGGTCCTAAAAACAAATTAAATATTTGGATGTGAGGGAAAGCAGCTTACTACTTCAAATAGCAGCTTGCATCTGTAGGGAGACTACATTAATTTTGGCCTTCTTTCTTAGTAGAGAAAGTAAAACATTAGGGGGGAAAAAGCCATTATGATGAAATATCTAATATACTGAATCACTTTCCTGGCTTTCTCACTTAATTTATATATGAAATAATGCAAACATCTCTCCAAGGAGACAAAGTGTTATTAGCTTGTCTTTACCTAATTTAAAGAGCAATGATATTGTGAACTGCATTTCAGCAGGAATAAACACAGATCTGCATTAGTGTGCAGCTGTTCTTTGACTTTGCAATGGGAATGAATCTGCTTCTCTATTTTTTCAGCATGGAGACCAGATGAAGGTTCATGTCCTGGAAATTCTGAAGGAAGAAACTATGCAAGTTGTTGCCTTTACTGTTTTTTAATTTTTTTTTAGAACAGTCTTAGGAGTTGGTAAAAATATCTACGGCAGATTTTAAAAGGCAGTTAAACTCCTGATGCATAACTACCTGCTTTGCTTTATTCTAAAAGAAAATACAGCAATGTGCCTGCATGTTAAATTGCATTCACACAGCATTTTTAAAGAACAAAAGATTGCCTGAGCATTATTTGATGCATAGAGTCCTTGACTGGATGAAGTCACCTTTCTGAACTTGCTGTTTTAAATAACAGTAATTTAGTTCCATGTCTGGACTGTAAATACTTTTTGAGTTTATGCTTTAAGTTGTTTGCTCATTGAAGAAACATTGCTTAGAAAAAGAAACAAAACAAACAAAACAAACAAAATTGTGTCCTCTAATAACTGTTACTAGAACCAGTAACAAAAACTCTTGCAGAGAACACTGGAATTAATGAGAACACTGCAGAAACTTACTAAAGAATGACAGGTTTAGGAGAGAGAGAAGAAATAATGCAGAGAATAACTGTTAACCCCAGACTATGCATTCAAGGTCACTGAGCCTTTTTAAATGTTTCAGCAATACTAAAATAATGCAAAGGCAAAGGACAAGAGTGCAGCCTCTGATTTCAGACTATGGAATTTATGTCTGACAGAAAAAATAGAAAATGAAGAAGCCTCTTCTTCCTTCCTTCACTCCATGTGTTTCAGGTGTACATTTCCAAACCAACAGCTAACTCAGAATAAATTTGGACTATATTACAGTGAAAAAAATTACAGATATAAATTGGAAAAAAAAATACATATTGAAGTAAAATTATTCCACAATGATAAACAGGAAAAAGCATGAGAGACACCATAGGGAAAAAAAAAAGTAAGCACAAACAGTGCTGTTTCCTAGGAACCTTGCCTCAGTGACTATTTTTTACTCTTTTCAGGCTATCACCATGGTATTACGTGCTTGTGAATGGAGAAGAGTATCCAGTGTTTTTATTTAGTTATTATTTATTGAAAGGCATTGTCTTCCACCACTCTGAATTCCTGAGGAAGTTACAAATTCAAACATAATTGAAGTGAACCTCAACTTCCCACAAAAGTTGTAACCAACTGATGAATTTTCTGGTTCTCATAATCATAAATATGGCTCAGAGCTTTGTGTCACTTGTCACTTTAAAGCATTATGCCCAATTCTTTGTGCCTTAACAAACTGAAAAGTCCTTTTTCTCTAAAAGCAGGACAACATCCAGTCCTGACATGAAGAGTAAGGAACTGGACACTTGAATTTCTTTCAGGATCTGGACCTCATTGTCACCATATTTCTATTCCTAATCTGTAATATACACCAAAGATACCTTTGCTAATCTCTCAGTTGTTCAGAAGGCAAACAACAGCCTTTCTGACAATTCTCCTCTATTTTAATCCTGGTTTGAAATACTTTGGGCAAATTGCCCAGAGTAATTTCAAAGTAAATATAATTTAACATTAATACTGGGGCAAAATATTTTGAAAAATAATGCTTTTATTGAAAATAAGTAATGTGTAGAGAAGTTGGATATTGCTAGAAAATTCAAAGTACTTAAGCAAATTATGGCTAGAAGAAAAGATGGACTGATATAATTAGAAATATTAACTCTTCAGTATTAAAAGAAAACAATTTTTCTTCAGAAAAAATCAAAATACTTTGGTTTTCATTTTTTCAAATCAAACATTCCACTGAAAGGTAATTACACAAAGAAGAAAAAAAATCTATCAGTAGTTTTGATTAATTTTTTCCCTCCTCATTTTGCTACAATCCCTTTCATGACTTCTTTTCTCTCATTTGTGAAAAATTGCAGATCTACTGGAGAAAAATGGTCTCTTAGGCTTTCCAGCTATTGAGTTCTATAAAAGAAAATATATTTGCATCTCTCTAGGAATACACTTTTCCTTCTTCCTTCATCCTTAAAGACAAATTATGGTATTTGAAGTCCAACATGCAGGTAACCCACCTGGCAAGGACTTTCTTATTGTATACCTATTTATCTTTGTTCTCTGTTTGACCTTTTTTTTCTATCTGAGCAGAACACAACCAAGGTTTAAAATCTTTCCACTTTTAACTTTGTCTCACCAACTTTTGAAATGTCATTCAAAGAGAAGTTAAAAGACAGAGAAGAGGCAGATACACAAATCAGCTCCAAGTAGTGCTGTTGCTTAAATGTTTGTGATCTCTAAAAGCATTCAGAAATCTCCCAAAATGCACCATAACTGCAGTGCTTATTGTTAGTTATAAACATGCATGGCAAGAGCTCACTCACCAAATGGAACCTCCTGTGTTTAAATGGAAGCTTGAACTTTTCACTGTATTGAACAGCTGAGCAAAAGTGAAAATTAAAACTGTTCTAGGTTTGCCTTTGTATTTTGCCCACACAGTAGCTTTATTCTTGTTAAAAAAATAAAAAATAGAACTAAACACATGTCTTGTACACATTTACACATATATGCCCACACTGGAGAGAGGAATGAAGAAAAGTGATAAAATTGCTAATAAACCACAGCTTGTTTCTGTGACTTTACCTCTTTTTACTTCACTGTATTTTAATTAGATTAGAACAGCACATTTAAACACTGATCTTACCACCTCTGGTTTGGAAACAAGTCTGAATAAGAATCACCTGTCATTGCACCAGTACACAAAATAAATCTTTGCTACCTGGACTTCCAAGACTTTCACTGCTCAGTTTGCTTCAGGTGACATGTCATCCTCAGAGGTAAATGAAGAAAAAAGCAAAGGCAAAGAAAACAGATTTTGATCAGAGACTTATCTGTTCTGATTACTACATCATTGGTGTTTTTCAGTGAAATACTCTGAAGTTGTAAATAGTACTGATAAAACTATCCTAGCAGTAAATGGGGATCAATATACAGGAGTCAGATCTTTGAATTCTGTCAATGGAACAAAATATAGACAAGCTAAACATACTTTTGAAAAAATCCCTTTCATAAATATAAAAACTATTGTGAAGAGTTGTGTTTTAACACACAAAAGAAATGCTGTGTTAAAAGTGGGAAATATGGTGCATGCAGGTTGATCTAACAGGCACTTCCCTTAATGACCTTCTGCTGATCAATACCTAAACACATCCTGGCCAGCTGGGAATGTTTCCTGAAGAAAGCAGTTCTGATTCTCACAAAGGAAAAGTCAGAATGATTAATAAAGTGTTTTTCACTTCTGATCATCTGTATATTCACAAAGTTTTCACTCCTGATGATTTCACCCATCCCATCGATATCTACCTTCTTTGATGTTTGACTATTTTTCTTGTGCAGAGGAGATCACAGCTCTGCTAAAGCTCATGAAAGTTCAAGTACAAAACAACAGTTTTAAAACTGATTTTGTACTTGATGGGTTGTTTTCCCTTCTTTTGGTTTCCACAATAAAATAAGGCCAAGAATCGGTCTGGAGAAAAACTGCTTTGTACAATTCTAGCAGCTTTTTTGAGCCTAAGTGGCATCAAACTATAAACAACAAAATTACTTAGGCCAGACTACACTTTTAGGCGTCAAAAGCCAGGCTTGACCTACAGAAATGAAAGGCAGTTAACACCAAACAAGGATGTATATTCCACTCTGCCCTCTCCCCTTGTTGCCTCAACACTTGCTCTTTCCCTCCGTTGCGTGTCCCAACAAAGAATGGCCCTTTCCCTTCTAACAACAATATTTGTATTTCAGAATGACAGAGGAGGCTTCTTCCTGTGCACCCTTCTGAGTGAAGAGAATGTTTTCTCGGGTGATTGCTTTTTGCCAAATTTCATCTGGGAACCAGGTGATTTGTTCCTATTAGCAGATATTAAAAGATTTGGATTGGATCTTGGTATTTTTTCATGTACCTGTTTCCCTAATAAGTCTTGCATGAAGATCAGTTGTAGGTGTGGCTCTAATTTTCTGCAATTTAGATATCACTCCATGCAAAACTGCATTAGACTTCGGTGTACTTTGAAATAAAATCACTTACTCTCCTGACTTTCTTTTTTCCTCCCTGTGGTCTACGAAATATCCATTGATATGGCAGTGCTGATCTGCAGCAGTTCTCCCTGCTGACTTAGGCCAGCAAGCTGCTCATGAATCTAGCAGATGTTTCAGTTGTCTAGGCCAGTGGAAACCTTATGGACCCTTTTTTCTTCATCTCCTCCCAGGAGCAAATGTTAGTACAGCAGATATCTGGATGTGTGCCATGTAGCAGCAGAGACAGGAAAAAGCTGCCGCGGCTTTGCTGAGCGTGGTGCTGTATAATGATTGTGCTTTTTTTCCAGTCCTCTCTAAGAGCATTATATATAAATGTCATGCTCCTCACATGTAGCTAAACACAAACCTGGGTTCTTTAAAATGTCCCCTAAACTTCCCCTGTTGTGCTATTGAACCTTAGGTTAATACACAGATATAAATTAGGAAGATAGGTTCATATGTTGGTCTCCTATTTCCCTGCAAATATAAATTTAGAAATGCCTTAATCCAAGTTGCATTCAGCATCATGCCCCTAACAGATTGTACAGACTGTGACAATGGAACCTGTTAAGGGGATTTAGGACATGAACAATTTAAATTTTTAAAAATGTAATTTAAAATATGGAACAGGTTTCCCAGAGAAGCTGTGGATGCCCTGTCCCTGGAAGTGTTCAAGGCCAGGCTGGGTGAGCAACCTGATCTAGTGAAAGGTGTCCCTGCCCAGGGCAGGGGGGTGGAACTGGATGAACTCAAAGGTCCCTTAGAACCCAAACCATTCTGTGTCTCTATGATTCCATGGTAATTTAAAGGAAATTATATTCCTGAATTCTCTAGCTGTCCTCAAAAACTGCTTTTTGAAACCTTTTATTTCCATCACTTGACCTCACTTTAGCAGTGGGTGGTAGGAACAGTCTCTTATTCAAAATCTGTAAGGTCTTATTCTAGAATGTGTTTCTTTTTTTATTTTGACCTTTGGATCCCTATTATTTGTGAGAATTCAACATGAAGTCTGTCATTTCCAGTTGTCTATGAATAAAAAGCTTCAACCCAAATATAATATTTGCTTGAAATTCTTGCCCTTACTGCTCTTAAAGGTAATAATTTGGTTTAACAATAGGGATCAGCCAAAAAAAAAATCGAAATTTCTTAACTTTATGCATTTATGAAAAACATTTTTAGATACAGGCATTCATGATGCCTCTCTCAAGAGCCAATTAAATTATGACTCCTCAGAAAGTACAAAAAGGTGTCAAAAAGGGACAGGACAGGGGCAGCTGTTTGAAGGCAGTGGCAGAACCAGGAACTCAGAAGTGACTCCTGAATTTCCACAAGTAGTATTAGCATTAGCTTCAGTGTCATCTGGGCTGAAGTCTTTGTCTTTTTTTTAACAAAAAAGATTAATTTCTGTCCAACAGGCTGACAGAGTAACTTTATTCATCAATTATTTTCAATTAGGCAACTGCATCTTTCTTAGGAAATTTTTTTGTCTTCCTTAAAGTCATATTTAGATATGTCCTCCTTCACAAAGAATCCCTTACAGATCTGGAATGAGAATAACAGTTAAATTAACTGTATTCAAAAGGCAAAGAATCAAATTAATGAGCTCCTCATATCTGTACAGCTAAGTCCAACATAAAAAAAAAAAAAAAGGTTGACCTAAGAGGCTACAATAACTCTATAATTGATTAAGTATAAAAATTTTGTGAATTTTATAATACGTGATCCACGAGGGCTCTCAACAATAACAGCTTTGCAAAATATTATTTTTTAAAATCCAGTGAAATGTAAGAAGTCAGCAAGTAAATTGGTACGTGCATTAAAGTAATTTTCTAGGTTGGTGAATCAATGTCAGTAATGGTTGATTAGATTCCTTACTTGGCTGTAAGAATGTTTTAGTTGAAGTCTTTTATTTTATAATTTACTGAATTATTATAAAGGTTATTTGGTACCTAACATAATGTTGTCTTCTAGAAAAGAGGAAAAAAAAAACCAACTCTCTTCATGCTTGAGAAAATGTCTGCTTAGATAAAATTTGCAGGATAGACAAATAATTCTGTTCCTGGTCACACTGACATTACCTCACCTCCTGCATTTTACAGGAAAAAATTCAATGGCAGAGGAGGATGTTTGATAAAATTTACAAAACTGATATATTAGCTTTAATATAGAGATTTTAATCTTTTTAAAACAGTTACAACACCTACCCTAAGGAGGGAAATATATTTTCCCATTAGGGAAATATAAATGTCAAAGACCATATTTGCATATCAGGGGAGGGCAGGAGAGGGGAGGAGGAGACACAATGACTAACATCTGTTGAACAGATTGAGATAACAAGACTTTTTCCAGACAGCAGAGTGCATTTCTCAGGTGAAGAAATGAAAGAGCATTACAGTGAATTAATGTGTTTCAAAGAGGAGCAATGTAAGTCAAATGGGAGTTTCTGAACTCAGGAATTTTGAGGTAAGTTTTGAAAATACAGAACCTACAGCAGCTCTTGAGTTTAGGTCTTCAGAATGAGAATAATAATTTTAGTAACTTTCAAGCACAGCCTGTCCTTTATTTGAGTAAAATAAGTCTTTATTTTTTTTTCCTTAGCTGGTTTTTGTTAGTTTTTTAAACCTACAGAGAAGAAAATGCAACATGCATATTTCTATGTCTTATTGCCTGCTTACATTCAACTCATTTTTTCCTCTCAGTTTTCACAAAGCATCTCATTCTTGGCATTCTTCCACAGAGCTATCAGAATCCCTGCTTGAAACACCATATACGAGAGGAAGGCAAGAGAACTGATCCCATTCACCAAGTGCCTTTGTTTTGAGTATCAAGATTTCTGTATTCTCAAGACCATGCACTTGTTTATGAACACTGACAAAGCAAATGAGCAAGTGCTTAGAACACAATGTGCTTTATTAACACTGTTACTGCAAATTTTATACCCACACACATCTACAGACTCAGATGTAGACTCCTTTGCAGCCACTGCAGAGACAAGGCTTCTGTTGTGGAGTAGTTAGCTTAGATTGTAAAGATTCGAAAAATGTTTTATTTGGAAAGGGGAGCTGATGATGTAGTGGGGACTTTCTGCAATGAAGCCATACAGCTTAAAAAGAGTGCACAAAGTTCTGCACCTCTGAGCACAGAGCACACCAAACAGCAGAAAGGGTGACTCTGGCTATGATTCAAATCTCTTCTCAGTCAATACTCAAGCTCGAGGCATCTGTCACACTTGGACTCTTTTTTTTTTTTCTTTTCAGCACTGTATTCCAGTGCTTAGTGCTTTCTCTTCCAAACAGGCAGTGGAAAGTGGCCACAGGACAAGTCCTACAAGGGTTCATTTAGACTGTTTCTCCATTTCTGACCTAGAGCAAGCACAGCTATCTCCACACTATACCCCAATTTGCAGTGCAACCATCACTTTTACTGATCTTCGTGAGTTTCTTTCACAGAACCACAAGAAAAAAAGTCATATCAACTAAATGACTGAAGTAATTTAAATTCTATCACCAGTGTATATTTTCCATATCTCTCCTTTGGGCCAGGCAGTTGTGGAAGAGAGATCATTGTCCTCTGCAACATCATTATATTGCTTTTTTAATCTTAATTTCAATAGTTATGTATCCCCCACTTCGAGAAGGTACAGAAAATCCATAACAAATTCTTTCCAAACCCTTAGTAAAAGCCTAGCTTTCAAGTGCTGTTTTACTCACTTTTAGATGTTGCTCCTTCTGCTCGACTCTGAGAATCAAAGGAACAGAAAGAATGATAGCAGTGAAGGCATCTTTTACTCTCATGCACTGTATAAAAAGCCTGAGCGAGTTCTCCTGAGCACCATGGAATTACAGGCTATTACATGCACTTATAAATCTTTCTTATAGCATTTGTTGGACTTTCCATTCTTCAGTTCTACCAGAATGATGAACATGGATTTATCAGCACAGTAATTCCAATATGAGTCAAAAGTTAGAAGTGTTGCTTGCTGTAAAATGTCTAAAAAAATCAGGGGCACAAAAGAAAAGTTATCTTCTCAATTAATTTGATGTGTAATTAAATCATGTCTAATTTAGACATCCTCCCATTTAGAATTTATACTTTCAGCCATGGAAAGCAGTTGCCTTGAAGCCTTTTGTCAAGCATGCTCCTCCTGTATGAGAGATTTGGATTGGTAAGTCTACCTTCCTCTGTCACTGGCAGCAGAGTCTGGAATATCTCTGCTGCTTCCCTCCAGATGCTTATTTCCCTTGCCAAATGCTGCTTCCCTCACTCTGTGTGCTGCTGTAGCACTTCAGCTGTCAGGCTGGCCAGACCCTGAACTGAATCTGTGAAATGTTTGGGTTTCAGCTGTCCCAGGCTGAATGGCAGACAGCTGAATCAGTGCAACCCAGGTCATGGGGACTGGGAAGATCAACTCTGTATCAGCTTGTAAGAAAGAAAATCATTACTGAACCACATTTCTGTGATTTCTTGTGTGCAGGAACTACTTATATGCAAACAGATGCATGGGGCTGAATAACAGTGCAGTAGGATTACAAAAGATGAGTCAAAACTCAGCCAGAGTTCTCTAAAATATTACACTAAGTTCACTTACAGAAACAACTTACAATAACATTTCAAAAATAGAGCTTACATATTTAAAAGGCCAAGAATAATTGGTTGGCTTTCAGTTAAACATAATTCTGACTCTATGTTTTCACAAAAAAAACCAACAATGTAACTGTTATGATCTCCAAATGAGCCAACATTGCAGTGTCTGTTTCACTGAAAGAATCTAACATTTTTTACACTACTTCTGGGCAATTATTTCAAAATAATAAATCACTGTAGCTAGAGCATCTCATTCCCCATGTATAGAAACCTTCTTTTTCAGGAGTATATACAGGTTCTTAGAAGATGCTCTCTATAAAAATATCTTTTAATAGCTTTGTGTTGGGATAAGAAGGGAATAATAATAAAAAAAAACAAACCAAAAACACTAGACCCTCCTTATGTTTTTAGTAAGAACCATTTATATACAGTTCTTGTAGACCTGCACTAGACCATAAAGCGTATTTTCTTTTTACTCACTTTGTTTTAAAACAAGTAGAACAGCTCCATCCAAAATACTACCAAGAAAAAAAAATTTAAAGCAAATGAATCTGCTTCAAGAAAGGAGGAAAATAAGGTGGAAAAACCAACCACCAAAATTATGATTTTCAATTTGCATAATTCTTTCCAATTTTTTATGCAGTGCCATTTGGGAAAACAGAAATATAAACCAGCAATTCTGAGACCTGGAGCTTTAATTAAGAAAACAAATATAACACCAAACAACATGAAACTTGTCACAGAGCAGCAAGAGATAGGAACTTTCTTTTTCAGATACAAATGAAAATGTGAAAGAAATGACTGTATGTTGTAATGCTGCTGCAATCTGATTCTTCTGTTCCAAAAGCCACATAAGATGCTGGTGCAAGGGCAAGGAAAAGTCCAAAAGTTCTATTCCAGTCTGTATTTGAGAACTAGTACAATGATACAGAAAACTCACTTGCTTTTGACTGCTCTAACTATTGATGTTACAAATACTCTTGCTTCAGGCTTCATACACAGAAGGCCAGCATAATGGGGAAGAAGGAAAAGAAAAACAAACAAAAAAATCAACAAAACCAGCAACCCCTCTCACTCCCCAAAGCAATAGCACATTTGTTTGGACATGGGAAGCTCTGTTGCAATAGAGTGGAACAAAATGTATGGCAAACCCAGGGATTGCAGAAAGCCCTTGGAGCCCATGCAGCACACTTTGCAAACACAGGCATTACTGCAAGAGAGAGATTAAATCAAATTTTTGCTCCAAAATTACAGAAACCATAGACATTTAATGAAATAGATCATGACTTCTCACAACATCTGTTCCAACACAGTTATACAATGAGAAGCTGACTCCCCCTCACTGCTACAAGCAACATTTGCTAGCTCTACCAGACAAGGAAGTTAGACAAGTAAATTTCTTATTTCTTCTCCCTCATATACTTACAGATGAGTTGGCCAAAAATAATAAAATAGCAAATGGAGGTAAAAAGTAGAAGGTAGCTTTTCTAGTGTGACTGTACTATTAAAAATGAGGTAGAAAAGCTGTGCCCATTCTCTAAGCAAACACACTCCTAAAAAGTCAGAAAAAAACGTTTCTGGTGTGTGATGACACACAGATTCATGACTACAGAAGAAAAGTCAAAATGATGATAAAAAAGCTTGTTCTACCCCATTCCCCATCTTGAATTTTTGATGTATATATAGGTTTCATTTAATATCATTAAAAATAGCCAGGAACCCACATTATGTAAAAAAAACCCCACCAATATTTGAAACACTAAAGTGTAACAGCAGAAAGTAAGGAGGGACTAAAATGTTGTTATGCCTTGCAGAAGACAGTACCCAACTGGAATCTGATGTAGGAAGGGTCATAATACTGGACTAGTGGGGAGAAAAACAGAAAAACCAAACTGAACTGCAGACAGAGAGAATATTTAAATCATTCCTTTGGGCAGACTACCTGCAAAGGACTGAAACATCAGAAACTAGAGAATAAAAGGCTTATGACAAGAAGTCTGACCAGTGACAAGCAACTTTAAATCAGTCTTTAACGTGCCTAACTTGACATGTATAAAATGGACCAGATTTCCAAAGGGAAGGTTTTACTATTTGTTGTGGAAATGAAAACCACTTCACAATACTGAAATTTTATAGCTGAAATAGCTTGAGTGGGAGCAAGGCTTTTGAAAACAAAGAATGATAATAGGTTAAAGTATAGCTATCACTGGGAAAAAAACTCAACCAAACAAAACAGAGAACAGGACAGGGAAAATTGTATCAAGCAGGAGAAAGATGAAAGAACAACTCCATCAGAAAATGCTTAAATGAAAAATTGATACATGTCACAGAAATTCATAAATTCTAATGATATTGTTAAAAAAAACACCCAAACTTTACAGTCTTTAAAATTCAGAGAGGAGCAGTGAGAATTTTCATTTAGAAATGTATAGTTGGTAGTTATTTTGTTTTGAAATATTGCTGGAAATGGAACCATTTAAAACTGCCTTTTTTTTTTTTTTACCTTAAGAACTTACTAAATTTGAAGAATGGAATTGTCTCAATGAGTTCCAACACATTCATTTACACATGTATATATGGTGTCTAGCTGTATCACAGCATTAGAAGAGGGATACACAGAACACAAGGTCTATCTACGTTTTCCTCCTACAGGTCACAAGAAATTACAATAAATTCTTTAAGCAGAAACACAGAATAGACTATACTAAGGTTTCTAAACCAATTTTCATTCTACTTCGAGTTGTGTGTGGAGGGAATTGGCTAATAAAGAGTCTTACACACAAAATCCATTACAGGAAGGCTCATTTCCCCAAAAGTGGGTCAGAAACAATTTCAGCCTTGTTAACGGGATGGGAAAATGACAACTGTTGAAACAAGCAATGCAAGAAAGAGATTTTAAAGTCTTTGTTTTGCACCCAACCCCTAAGTTGAACAAACAAATTTTAAGGGATCAAAGCTAGCCTATTATGAAGCATAAAACTATCTCTGCTGAGAACCATAAATTATGTATGGAGCAGGCATATTTACCAGTGCTGCTAGTAATGCATAACATCTCTGAATGAGCACTGACTGCTGAATGCCTCATGTTCTTTTATGATGAATTATGCAGGAAGCTCCAACACAACTGTGCTAAGGTGCTGGAGTTCATGTACAGGAGGGCTTGAGAGCATTGAATAAGTGGGAGACAAAAATATTACCTTTATTCCTTTTTCCTTTTACTCAGGTCCAACATTTTGTGAAGAGTAATTGCCACTAACACAAAAATTAATATACTGGAAAAGTCAGATAAAATTATTGTCTTCTCCACCTCCTTCCATTTTGTTTTCTTCTCACCTACCTCCCCCTCACCACACAGCCCTTCCCCAAGTGATGCAGCTACACAAAGCTTTGAAGTACTGATTGCAGCGATGCACTAAATTTCATGAACAAAAAAAGGCACTTGAGAATTCAAGATCCAGCATTATATGTCAATTTGAATATTTCCTCCATCATGTACAGGTAGTTTTCAAAAAGAAAAACCCTTTTGCTTCTATCAAAATAAGGATGGTTTCAGAACAGGTTCATTTATAGTAAAGTCTCCAAAGAATCTGAAATAGTAGTGAAGTGTGGGGAATATCTTTGTGGCCAAATGAGGCACAATGCAACAGCTCTTCCCAACTCTGAGGCAGTGAGATGCAGAAGCCATCTGCTCCTCTCTATCCATGTGCCTAGACTGCTTTGAAGCACAGCTTTGCCCTAGCTGTACTATTTCTGATTCAACACCTAAGTTAGCATTTCTCTCTGGTTGCCTCACTGAACTCCACAAACTGGAGTGAGAGCAGGGATTTTTAGCTGGCACAATCAAAACCAAGTGCAGGTTTTCCCATCCAAATTGGGAGCACATAAGGACACAGCAGTCTGTCATCTGGCTTGCTCCAGAAGATAGGAAACCAGTCTGAAACCCCACATGCAGTGTCATTGGGAACCTGCTTGGTTACCTGATACATGTGTGGACTCATGGATGTGAGCACTTTATTATTTCCTAAGACAGGGGATAAAAGTCTGTAGGGAAGCCATCAGATCCAGCTAAAAATAAGGTGAAATACACTTGATACTCAATCTGCCTTAATGTGATATGTCAGGAAAATACAAAGTGTATTGTTCCCCCAAATACTCAAAAGCTGTTCTGATTCCAATTCAAATATCATAGAATCATACCACAGAATATTTTGGGTTGAAAGGGACCCTAAGAATCATCTGGTTCCAACCCCCTGCCATGGACAGGACACCTCCCATCAGACCAGGTCGCTCAAAGCCCCACCCAGCCTAGGCTTGAACACTTCCTCCGGTGGAACATGCACAGCTTCTCTCTGACAGTAAAGAATTTCCTCCTAACATCTAATCTAAAACTACCCTCTTTCAGATTAAAGTCTAACAGATCTTTCCATTTTTTCTAAAAATGAGGGTTATATTTCCTTTCTTTGCAGCCACTGGGAACTTCACCACCTTGCCACAACTTCTAAAATATAATGATTTAGCCACTTCATCTGTCACTACCCTTAGGACCCAAGGATATACTAAAGTATTTTTCAGTCCTTGTGCTATTTGTGTTATCCAAAGCCTTTTCTATTTATTTAGACCTATAGAGAAGTAAAAGTATATAATTTTCACCTTCTTTTCAAAGTGAATACACTGGTTTAACACAGTGCATTTTTTCTAACTTCTCATTTAAAGAAGGTGGTTGAATTTTCAAATCTTCAGGGACAAATATCCATCTTGGGCTGAAACTTTATCTGTCTCAATTCAGGAGAGAGGATTCATTTTTTTTCTCTTTAAGAAAGTTATAAACCTCATCTTGAAGTCTTTGAAGATGAAATGTATTTTCCCTATGCTCCTAACTTCAGCAATGGCCTAGAGACTTAACAGGAAAGTAGGTCATTAGAGTCCCAGATACTTTCTTTGACACAGCTAAATGACATTTCTTCTGGAATCCAAATGTCATTTTTGCCCTTTATTCTTAGAAAAATAGATGTCAATCCCCACTAGAAAACACTGTGATCATTACTTTTTGATAGAAAATTTAAATCAGTGGAAAATAAAATAAGTTGGAGGTACTGCTTCTCTTCAGTTTCTGTTTCATATCAGTTTTCTGGGCTTCCTGGGCTGCCCAAGTATGTCTCAGCTGCCAGTCTCTTCTGTTCAAGAATTAATCTAAAGGTATCTAAGGCAGCATCTGTGCATTTTGGAGGCTTGCAGAGTTCAAGATCCGAAAAAAATTCTGCTTAGTTTCACACTGATTTGGAAAAAAAAGCAAACCTGTTTTAGTGAATTTTCATGCTGCAATCTGACTTCACACTGTAATGCATCCAACAGCCTAATCACTTCCATACTGTAGATAAGGGAAGAGCAATGGCTGAAACACAAAGCTCAACAGGTTTTAAGTCTAAATCACAAGCCACAAGTTGAGAAGCCTTGCCTTGGCATCCTCCTGTCACCAGCCCACATCTCTCCTCCAGCACAGCAGTTCCTCTTTTAAGAATCCCCACTTGTCCCACACACATCTTAAGCATGGCTGCAAAATGGTTCAGACTGACTGGTGTTCTGTGTTTTTCTACTGTGCTCCCCCAGGATACTCAATTTGTGTCTAATAGAAGCTCCCATCTCACACTCAAGGAAACAAAGCAGAGAGAAACAGGGAAACAACGTGCTTGTAAAATAATTTGCCATGAACAACCCAGCAAGTCCCATTACAGAGACCTCTTTAGCCACAAGACCTTAATACTTGAGTGACACAAGTGACAGAACACTGAAAATGGAAAAAAAGGCCCACAAAAAATCCTTGGCAGTGGGAGGCCAGGGGATAGCTTCCCATAAAAAATCCTGAAATTCAAACCCCTTGCAAGCTGGGCAGTAGAAATACGGTTTGTAATTGATATGTAAAATTTCTGTCAGCATTTAATTAAAAATCCTTTCCCACTTAATTCAATGCCATCTTCCTCCCTTCAGGAGTTCCTTCCTGCCATCACCCTTTGCACAGGCCTCAAGTCTATCAAACTCTTGTTTTGCCTTCTCTTCTGTAACAGGCTTTGACCAGAATCCAGGGAAAGGATTTGGACAGCCCCTTCTCACTAAAAAAAAAACCAAACAAAAAACCAAAAAACAGGAAGATACAGGAAGATAGTGTTTTCCTAGGAAGTAACTTGAGCTATTAGAAAAGAAACATCTAACTAGTGAAATTCTAAGACATTAAAATTCCTCTTTTCTTCCCCAAGCATGGAGAAAGCATCTTAAAGCCAGCCTAATTAGAGGAAATCCTCTGTCAAGATCATAACAGATTTCTTTATTGCCAATGAGGGAGGCAGATAGACTCTCTTACATTTACACTGCAACTCAAAACTATATTATACCTCATACTTTTGCAACTTTGTTCCAAAAATTCACAAACTTATGTTTTCAAGTCAATATACCCTTTCAGCCATAATCTTGCACTCTTACAAGCCAGGTAAATGACCTGACATAGAAAATGTTCATCTCTGCTGGTCACTGCAACAGGTGTTGAGCTCCCCAAGCTGCTGACAGTGTAACAAGTTGTGCCCCTACAGCAGCAGCAATTCTGAGTGATGCTGCACATATTCAAAGAGAAAAAAAAAAAAAAAAATCATTCCCTGGATGTCATGGATCACAACAGAAACAAGGAGCATGCCTGAATACCAGGAATTCCCAAGGGAAAGCTTTTATAATGTCAAATAATGCTGGGGGGGGGGGGGGGGAAGAAAATGAAAAAAAAAAGAGAGAAAAAAATATAATAATTTTAAAGTCCATCAATGAGGTACTGATAAGCTAGAGAGTTTGACCAACAAGCAAACAGAAACCATGGAACAGGATTTAAAATACCTGTAGCAGATTGGAATACTCTGGAAGACAGACATAAGATACTTCAGGAATTAAATGCAAAATGGTGCAAAACCCAGGAAATGTCCAATAAAGTCTTTTAAGGATACACAACTAGTCCAAATACAATTCTGCTGGCACAGAGCACAGTTATTTTATGTACTTAGGATACAGATGAAGTAAAGACATAACTAGAAAGTCCATGAAACAATGGCCAGCAGAAAATTATTGTAAGAAAAATGCAAAAACCTCACCTATCGGGATATTAATATCTATGTAGTATAGGTATAGTTTATGTGATATTAGATTTTTGTTTTGTTTTGTTTTGTATCTCACTGCTTGCCTTTTTACCACCACTAAGCAGCATTACACTTGCTAAATATCCATGTCTTGGCCAAAAAAAAACAGCTAACAAATCCACCACCAAGTCACCTTGTGTAGATTGGGAAGGATAAGTGAATTTGTTCCCTGCAAATGACCAGGAAGAGGTGAAATCTAAAAGTATCATTCATACTGAAGAGGGCTGATACATCTCTCAGAAAGTGCTGGACAACCTTTAGGACTGCAGTAATAGAAATGAGAAAAAATCCCCATGCACTTAGGGATTAAAAATTGAAACTTCAGCTATACCCTAGAATCTCATTAGCTGAGAACAACCGAGCAGGAAGAAGACACATTTTCTAATTTATCACTGGATGAGTATGAATGACCAATATGGAGCAGCTTCAAAGGAAGCAGTTATAAGACAGTTGAAGTATTTCTGGTAGATGTAGGAAGGCTGGATAGAAAATATGCAGTGAATCCCAGGTAAAACACTGGAGACTTTTCTGCTCACTTCAGTCAATAGCAGCCAATTCACACCATGACACACTGGAAAAATATCATCCTGGAAATAGAAGAGACTGAAAAATATCTGTCTACCAAGATAATGACTGGAGAAAAAATTCTAGTTGTGTATTATTCACAGTGATAAAAAAATTATATGAGAAGGTGTTTATAATTAAAGACAATCTTTACAAAAGAAAAAGTTATGTGAATATGCTGCTTCTGGAAATTAGAAGAGTACACCTGTCATTGTAAGAGAAGGGTGCAGAGTCTCCCTAATGAAATAACCAGCTGAGAAGGAAGACAAACCAAAATCAAACCAACCAACCAACACCAAAAAAACCCCAAAAAAAAAAACAAAAACCAAACCAAACCAAACAAAATAAAACAAAACAAACAAACAAACAAACAAAAAAAACCACAAAAAACCCACAACAAATACACAGCTTTTCAGAAGAATTAAGACAGAGGAGGAAATATGTGACACCTATAGAGATTGGTCTTGATGATCAAGAATACCTCCATAGCTGTTCATGTTCAACCTGCATTTTAGAAATAGCCAAAGGGCTTGAATATTGTACTTCAAGAACTCAACCAAACTCACATCTTTTGGGAAACATGTTAACATTTTTCAGGTAAGACTGACAGCTTTAGAGACAAAATCACTGATATGACATCTTCTTTAGAGTAATTGTCAAAGGAAATAACACTTTGCTCTTCACAGAAGCACTAAAGAAAGTTGTTTTTTTTTTAATTTAAAGCTATTTAAATAGTTGTCACTAACCTACATAAATGACTGGATATATTTTGGAAGATATTTAGATCAGATCAAGATGGCAGCTGAATAAAGGAAAACTATTTGCAAGAGCATGTAGAGACAGGAC
>WBNO01011460.1:0-21874 GCA_013400575.1 Peucedramus taeniatus
AGCAGACCCACAGCTTGTCTGTAAAACTCTTACTTCAGAGATACACCATATTCCCATTGCTTTGTTTTTTCCTTTACTCACCTACCACAGTTCAAAGAGGAAGAATTCTCTCTCATTCCTAGTCTCTCCTGAACCTATACATTTGTTTTTTTTCTTTTTTCTTGAATTTTGCTACCCTCAATTTTCTTATTGCCTGGAGCAACATTTTTCTCAAACACCCAAAAAAGGTCTTTCCACTCATCATTTCACAATACAAGTGGAGGAAGACAGACAGGACAACTGTGTTTTCTTGTCAGAAGGCACTTCTTGAGCAACTGAGAAATTTGGCAAGACAACTACAAATTTTTAAGTGCAGGAAACCAGTTTGTCTACACTCCCCTGCCCTACTTCACACTGTCAATAAAGTCACTACATTCAAAAACATACCAGGGTTAAAGAAAATTTTCCATTAGAAATCACAGCATTGAAAAGAGAGTCTAGGAAGAGCTGCTCCAAGAGCAGAAGAATCAAGCCCTAGTTTTTCAAAATGCACAGGTGTAAATATCTTCAAAACTTTTACTGTACAGTGCAACAAATCTGATCAAAATTACATGAAGCACGATAACAAGAGAGGAGAGGGTGGCTATACCATGCTGAGAATATATTTAATGATAGCTAAAAGGGAAGAGGTATGATGTGAAAATGGCTGAATAATGGTTGACAAGGATGACTAAACCGAACACGTGAAACAGAGCATCTTTTTGGACGCAGAGAAGTCTTCTGAGCAAACTGGCCAAAATGCATACGAGGTCTTACGAAAAAAAGAAATGGGAGAGACAAAGTAAACACTGCACTTGGAACGCAGCAGACAGGAACAAAGGAGCAAGCCCCAGGAGAAGGCAGCATCTTAGAAGACAGCACAGATAATGATGCTGCTTGAAAGCATGCAGAAGACAAAGTCTCTCTGAGAATCTGAGAACTATTACTCTACTACACAAACAAGGCGATAATGGAGACCTGAGAAAGCACAGCATTTACAGACAATTAGTCTGTTGTCTACAAAGTTTTTACCAAAGTAAGTGAGGGTAAAAGAAAAAAAAAGAGGTCCTCACTAAGGCAAAACTTTGTAAAGTCTGATTTAGTCGAAATACTTACCAATAACCTACTTGTTCCTGCAGAAATAGAGGTAGCAGTGACAAAAACAAAAAAAAAGGGGAAAACCAATCAATGACAAAAAAGTCAAGAGTACAAAATAAAAAGATTACATCTGGGAAGAATATATGTAAGTAAAATGTTAAATTACTATGTGGGATGTTCCCAGGAGTTTATATATTAATTCTAAACAGAATAATGACTCATTTTTTGACAACAACATTAAATTATATACCAAAAGTACTTATTATTACATTTATTACTCAGTATAACAGGAAAATTTTATCTATTACAGTTTCAAGAAAGTCAAGAACAAAGGTTTCAAAGCATACTTGTTTTCTTGTGCTTTTCATCTATTTTTTCATCACACAATAATTTTTATTACTTAAGCACAACAGATTTTCCTGTATTATTATACTCTGTATTTTCCCCCTTTATCTCTCCAAAATAGCATTCCTCTATAGATGACATAATTTATCAATTCAGCAGGGAAATATCTAACCAATGTGCTCGCTAACTTTATTCACTTGACACTGGTGAGAGTTGAGTAAGTAGGGCTGATTGGCTGGTTATTTGAATTTGCTGGGGGGAGGTTGTTTGGGGGCTTTGGGGATGTTTTTTTGTGGTTTTTGTTCGTTTGGATGGATTTTTTTTCCCCAGAGTAGGAGTACAGCTTATGAATAAGAACAGAACTTATTACAAAAGTCTGGCTTAAAAATACCATTCATTGTCAGAACAAAGGGCTTTTCTTTAAGAATTAACTTTTTATTTAAAAGCACGGACATTCTCTGCTTATCATAAAGCAGCCTTTTGTTTTTAAATGGAAAATTCAGCTAAGATAAGTTCACTCTACATTGACCCATCTATTCTTCCAACTTGGAGAATATTTACCTTAATGTATGGACTATTGACCAGACTAGAGTGCTGGATCATAAGAAGCCAGACATTTAAGATAATTAAAGAGAATATTACAAAATATAAAGATGTCCAAAGGCTGGTTACAAAACATGTTAATCTCAAAAGTGTACGCTGGAATGAGACCATCAAATTCCTCAGTATTAACATAATTTAAGTGTTTAACATGAGTAGCATACAAATTTTGGGAAAAGGTGTTTTGGGAAAATGTGTTGCTGAAGTTTCAATAACATACATCTATGTAATGCAACCACTAATTTTGCAAAAGTTCCTATGTCCAGGACAGAACCTTTTAAGAGCATTTGGGAATGTACCATTGTGAAGAAAGCATCCAAAATGCCTAATAAGAGGAACAGTAAAGAAGCTGCATAATTAGTTCAGAAAAAGACAGAACTGACGTAAAAGAGATAGAACCCCCCAACTATTTTTTGTCACTAAAAAGTGAAGAAAAGCTATTGAGTTGCATGCTTTAAACATATCAATGAGAGATTTGTCTATATTTAGTCTTTCACCTCTATTATGAGAGTACACAGCACCCATAACATTCTGCAAAATCTTTAAGAACATCCATAAATCCCAAACCAATCAAACTTTCAAATGGTATGTTACACCACTGCTACCACAGCAACTAAGGCAGAAAATGTAATTCTTGCCTCTTCATGGTTAACACCATTTGAACAATCTGTTCGTATTTTCTGTATCACTCATATTTTAAATATCCCTGATAAGGAATGCTACTGTGCATTTCCTTTTTTTTTTTTTTTGCTGTTTACAACTGCTGCATTGGTCTATCAGTCAAACTGTTGAGAAAGTTGATTAGTTACCCATTTTAAGCATCCGTGTGTAGAAGAGAAACATCTTGTTCACATTAACCAGATCATGCTAATGAGATGCACATATGCATGCATACACACACACAGCATAGACTCTAAATAAATTTTGTTAGGGATCTGCAGTTGGAAAAAAATAGATTGAATGATAGTTCGACTTTTCAGCAGTTTGAAAAAGTGACACAGTAACTCAAGTGTTTTTACTTATCTAATTACACCTTTCACGTAGGGTGTTAGTTACATGCTTTCATTGCTTTACTCATCCATAAGGCTACTGCAGGTAAAAGAACCTACACCTACTTAAGAGGTACGGTTTTTTCTTCACTGTTCAAAGAAAATCATGACCTGTCCTTTGATATACATAAGCAATCATCATTAAAAAAAACAGACACTGTCTTGAGTTTGAAAACTGAGACAGCATGAAACTGCAACATGCTAATGAATTATACTTTAATAAGAGAGGTTGAGATTTGTGTTTTTTCTTTTGTTGTTTTTGGTTTTTTAACAGGAGACTAAGGAGCAATCATAGTTAATATTCCTGTATCAGGAGTGTCTGTATAAGATCAGAATCAGAATCACAGCATGCCAAGTGGTAAAAATATGTTTGTTCACATGTATGTTATGAGTCCCTCCTCCAAAAAGCTTACACTCCAAAACAGACAAGAACAAGCAATGGTTACAATGGGAGCAATGTCTCCATTACATACTTGAGAAAGGCACTAAGAAACTAGCCCTACCTTACACTGAAAGTCAAACAAGCTTCCTAAGTCTCTGGCTGTCATCTTATATAAAAATGCCTATTTGCCCACAATGACATTGAGACAAGGGTAACAGAAAAAGTAAATCAGCGACATAAATTTGCTCTGCCTTTCTATGTAGCACTGCATTCTTAACCAGCATCTTACCTAATGACTTAGCAAGGCTCCACCACAGGTCCCTAAATCCAATGACTGCGTAGTTTAAACATAAATAATAAAATGTCCATTGAAAAAAATTTCATGTTTTGAAAGAATTAAAAAGCTCTTTAGAACAGTTCTTGATGGCAGCATAAAAAATGCCTGAGTCTGAGGCTGCACTCCTCCCAACTTATTTACATGTTCATCCCCTCACCTTCCTTTTCTGCTCTATTAGCCAACTTGGAAAGTGACAAGATCAAAACAGCAGCTAGAGGGCAAAGACAAATAAAGGGCATTCAAAGAAACCCTTCCATGACATAACTCCAAATAAACAGTTAAAAAAAACCTCGTGCTACAAAAGACAAGCTAATGAAAGATGTGCCCAAAATGTGTACTGTACACATACTTTACCAGCAAACAACTTACTTATAGAAAAAAACCCTTCCAAGATACACATCAAATAACCAACACCTGCGATTTAATTCTCTTCAGAGAGGCACTCAAATTATTTTTAGTGCCTCCCACACGTTAGACATCCAAAGCCCTGAGGTAGACTACTTGGGACAACCCCAGTGTCAAAATAATTAGAGACACAGATTTGTATCTGTTTTCCTATAGTAGCCTTTCATTCCAAGTTGAAATCTGTAACTTTCCAAAATAGTCTGTGAAGGAAACAGTAGTTCTCAAAGGCACTTTTACTTAAGCAAACCATTGCCCAAGCAAGAAAGATTTCACACTGCTAAGTGTTCAGGCACTGACTTGTCACATGGTTAATTCTAACACTTAACATAATTTACAGGCACTTTTTCAAATTAAATATTCTCCTTTATCTAAGAGGAGCATTGGTACCTCAAAAATACTTCTGTTTCAGTAGACAGGAGATGTACTTTCAATGTCTTATGAAACAAAATCCCCATGATAGTTTTGAAGTATAAATTTCTCACATTTAAATTGTTACCAGTTTTCTAAAAGGCTTTCTTATTCTGGATTTTAGGAGAGGTCAAAGGAGCTGTTGTTTCCCACATGGACACAAGTTTGAATCCACTCCTTTCATTGTGGAAGTAGCCCTCAGAAGGCAAGTAAGTCCACTGCACACATATGAGTATAAGAGCAACTGTGATAAATTTCACAGTACAGACACACACAGAATATTGAGATTAAGCCAGGTGTAAGTCATGAGCTCTGGTGAAAAGACAGACTTGTTCCAGTTCTTCCATAGCAAATTCTATCTGTATTCAAGACTTCTGAGAAGTAAGTCATCGACAGGTAAAGGACAGCCTCTGCCTCCAGGCTTTGTGGGCTTATCAAGTAACTTTTTTTAAAACTTGCCTTTAACTACCATTTTTAAGAACACTTAATAAAAGCTCATAAGGGAAGCTTGACATTCCTGCCAGTCACCACAAAAGCATACTCTTCTCTCTAGAGGAGGTCTTGCCATACCTGTCCTTTACAGCAGTTGTATCATATCAGAGATCAGTAAACCAAGAGATGTGCCACTAAGAGAAACCAATTTTTAATGGATTTTTCCCTTGAAATGAAACAATACTCAATATGATTCCTGCCTTTGGGCAGTGCAAATGCCATTTAGAGCATTAAACTTATGTCTCTTCTTTCCAGAGCTGTGCAGACAGTGTACCATTTATTCTACTAATCCTGCAACCGACAATAGCAGCTTCTGGGCTGGAAGATACCTCTGCAGGGTAGTGGGCATGCCACAGAAAACTAACATCTCTCTAATCTTTCAGAGAGTTTCTCCAGCTCCAGGTTGCAAAATGAGTGAATGCTGAACTTGTTCTGTGAATAGAAGACTTGAGCCTGGTACACTCTGTCAGGTACTTTGCCCAGAGCATAGTAGGATGGACAAAATTCTGCTCCTGGTGTAAAATTGGTGCTTAGTTAAAACTGCATCAGAATTGTCCAGTAGCTGGGCTAAGAGGAAAAAAATAAATGCAGTTGGAAGGGTTATGTTGTATATATGGGAACAGAATTCTTTTATACATGAGAATACATTTTTGGGTAGAAGTCACAACCAAGAAAATTGTCCTACTTCATTGTTGTGTAAATAGGACAATATTTATTGATATCAGAGATATTCAAAACAACATTGCAAATTAAAATCTTAATTAAGGAAGGATGTTCACAGCACTTAACATCGACACAATAACTTCCAGAAGAAAAATAAAAATTCATCTACATGATGTCTACCTGCAATAAAATTCATATGGGTTGCACTAAACCTTGAGACAGACTGATCTTGTTATACTGTCACCTAGTTACTCTAGAGCCATACACTGACAGCTTCAAGGGGAAACAGGTGCTCTGGGCTCAGAAAAACAAAATCAAATGTGTGTCAATTCACCACCTTACTAACCTACAACACAGGTGGGATTTTAACTCCTGCAGTACCTTACTGCTGTTCTTGGCCTGGCCAGGTTTGTCACAAAGTTGAGGGCAGTGCTATCCACAAAATAAAACAGCAAGCCTTCTGGAATCAGTTCCAAATATTAAAAGACTAATACAGTATTCTAATCTATTAGTATTCTGGCAAGAACACGAGTACACAAATCAGAGTCTTTAAAACCAGTTTAGACAAAAATTCTGATCTCAAATGTATTAATATGGACAGCTGCAAAGCTGCCTTATTTTCCATAGACAAATGGTTTGTACACAAGCAATTTACAAAAGATACAGGAACATCTTCTAAAGTGCCAGTTCTGACAACTTGTATTATCAATTCCTATTCCCTCAGGGAGTTTTACAGAAAGAAGCTGAAAATTATTCAAGGAAAGAAAAACCCTTGTAAAACTACTAGCTTTTGTCTTGCACAGGGCTAATCTGTTAAAAAAGGTTTTAAATTTATTTAATGTAAATGTACATGGTGGGTTCCATCCCCAACCAAGCAAATACAAATAGCATTTCATCCACTGTCCAATTTCTGTATGTTTCTGTGACTATTCAGGAAAAAAACTTATACCAAACCTAAGAAATCAGAATACCAAGGAAACAACTTCCAGAATGTGACTTCAATAAAACCCCAGGACTTATAAACAAAATCATGTTATATATCATGTCTCAAATGAAGCAGGATTAAGAGAAGGGGAAAAAAATAACATTGAAAGGTAGAGTGCAACCCTGGAAATCACCCAACAATTTGCCACAGTTCCCAGATATATGGCAGGGGTCCAACCTTAACAACCTAACCCTAACCCAACCTAAACAAAGCAAAGTTACCCATAACTTAGGGACAAGTGATTTGGAAACACATCTTTTCCAAGACACTAGGAAAACTCTAGTATTAATTTTGTTTAGTGATGGATTTCCATTTTTCATGTAGAAAATGCACTCCAACAACTGAAATACTAAAACCAGTTTATTTTCTTTTCATCCTGAAATTCACCTTATCTCTTCCAGTAGGAAGTACAAGAAATGCACGTGGGTTCCTTTTTTATTTGTTTAGTAGCAAACCAAATAAAGCTGCCAATGTTCTCATAGAACCTGGTGTAATTATATAGTAGTACACCAAAAGGTCTTCAGCATAAATAGGAATTCATATTTACTTAAGATTTCCACCCCTAAGGCAAATCCTGCAAGACACTGCTAAAAAGATGACAGCAAGTAGGGAAAAAAGCACATACTGTCTTAAATAAACTGCACTTAACAATATTTAAAAAATGTTCCATCCTAACAGCTCTCTGCAGCAGGGTTGTAAAAAGAAAGAAAAAAAGGTCACTAAAGTATTTACAAAACTTGTTTTCACACAGAAATCGAAGTATTACTGTGTTTTCCATCTTGGCTTTGAAAGCCATTAAGTGAAATTAATTATTCACGTTTTGTTCTTTTTCTTCCAAACAAGATAGACAAGACAAGATAGATCTTGTCTTGTTACCTCAGCATTACTGGATACAAAGCTACCCCTTTTCAAAAGTAAATATTTCAGAATACCACCTTGTAGATTTTATCTTCTTGTCAAGAAAAACTAATATTATTTTCTAAAGGTTAATCTTTCAGTGAGCCTCCTACTGCTCAAGGCATCTTTCTAATACTAACTCAAAACATATCAGAGGTTTCTCCAGGTTTTTAAACATTTAAGGTCAAATACTTTAATTCTCTCTTTTTAGAACACTGGTGTCACAAAGTGTCAAGCAGTGTGAGAACAGCAAGGATCTGCATAATTTGCTTTTTCTTTTCTACTTCCACATACTGTGAGGAATCAAGCAGGTTAAGTCCAGTTGAAACCACAAGCATAACAAAACTTTCAGCAGAAAATGAGAACTAGGTCCAGAAAGTCCTTAAACCATGTGAGAAACAAACAACAGAGATGAAACTAAGGTTCAGGAACTTGGTGGTTTAGCAATGCTTTGGAAAGCTGTGACAAGAAACCTATTTTCTAAGATAAAAGTGAGCAAGTAGAGAAACTTCTGATTAGAAAAAAAAAAAAAAAAAAAGGAAAGAAAGAAAATAACTGCAGGTCTGTGAGTCAAACTTGGAAAGAAGGACTAGAGCCCTCAAGGGAAGTGTACCTGGTCTACCCTCGAGGCTGTCAAAGCTGCTTTCTGCACCCCAGGGCACTGGGGCAAATGAGAGTCTATCACAAACTCTTGGTCTTTCCAGAAGGATTAAGTGGCCCAGCCCGAAAGCTTTGGGCCGGGGTGGCACGTACAGTTCTGCGATGTGCTGCGCTTCACCGGCGGGCTGTGGAAGCCGCCCCGCCCCGAGCACCTGAGGGGAGCGGCCGCCGGGACGAGGCTCCGCCTGAGCTGTCCAGGCCGCGGGTGCTGAACAGGTTCTGCCCGCGGAGGGACTCGCCCGGGGCACCGGCTTCTCCTCTCCTCGGCTTCCGCAGAGCGGGTATTAACCCCAAACAATTTCTCCTCGATTACCAGTCTTTTGTTAATCCTGTTATTAAGCGCAGTTAGACAATTGCCACAAGTATGACACGAGCATATTAATACATGAGGTCTGTCTTCTGCAGCCAGGCCAGGATCAAGCCCTTCGAGTTTTTGCTCTCAGCCTTAGGCCGAGATTCATGGCTTAAAGGCACAAAGATAAAAACTTCGGTTTGTGTACCAGGACGATGAGGTATATGCAAGTGTAAGAAAAACCCTGATATTCTCCTCTATTTATACAGCACGAGTGCCAATTTGTATAAACAGTCACAATGGTACTTTCATCTGTGTTATGGAAACGTTTTTTACAGCCCCAACAGCTGCTTTTAGTTTTAAAGCATAATTGCTGCTGGCTTTCTTGTTTATATAAGCAGCAGCAGTTTCAAGTTTAGTAGCTAACACAAACAGTAACACCAGATAACTCTATACACAAGCCTGTTTTCAATGAATTCTCTTATCAATCTGTACTCCTGAATCCCACTAGGCAGGCAGCCACTGACAGAAACAAACAACCTATGTTTTTAAAGACAGTTACTGTATTGTTAAATATTGTCTTCTTCATCACCACTCTGGTCCTTATTTGTCACACACACCTAGCAAATTAGAGCTTTCTACAAGCCTAATTCAAAGTAAGAGGCTATAAAAATCGAGAGGTACTAAGTGCAATAAATGTCCTTTCAGTTACATTTCAAGGCTATAAGCATCATTGAAATTGTAGCTAATAGCTAACAAGAGTCAAGTACAATTAGAAAGGAAAAAAAATGAGCCCTTCATTGTTGTAATGAGAAAAGAACTATCTGTTTAAAAAAATGCATCAGTTGCAAATTTCTGCATTCGAAATGGAAAATCAGTTGCTAAACAGTAAGAATAATTTGCTTATTAGGAATTTTTCCAATGGTAAAATTAATTGTCAAAATAAAATACCAGAGAAATTAGATGGTTTTCCACTAAGAAATTAAGAAAGAATAAATATCATCTGCTCGGAATGGGCTAAACCCAGCTAATCCCATATTCCAGTGCTGGTAGGAACCCCAAGGTCTCCTCAGGTACTGTGAACATCAGAGAGAATTTTGCCCACATATCACTCATTAGAATTAAATCTGTCCTTACATGCCCTTTTGCATAAAGTTTTTGGAGAAAAGTCACTGTATGTATAATAACCTAAATATAATATAATAGTGAAATTATTTTAAATGATGAATTATTTTCACCAACACCCTGTGAGAAAGGAAAAAGCAATGTTTAAGTATTTCATATAACAACAACTGATTGAAATACCTGGCAAAGTATCTTTCCTCTATACTTCCCTCTCTGTGTACAAGTACTTGTGGTGATATTTGTAATCCTCAGTTAGAGGGTTCAATCGCCACAGTATTCACTGACTTCCAGGCTTAGGAAAGTTAAAGTTAAAATTCATTTACAATTTATAAGTTTCTGCAGAGGGTTACAAATCTAACAATTCAAGAGCAAGAATACTGAGACTGCAGAAAGAGCTCCTTCCCCTTCAGCAGAGGAAGAAATCTTTGTCAGTCATAGATGACAGTTCCTGACAAATGGGATTATGCCCTTCAAGGGAGATTTGTGAGCAAACAAGAAGTTCTGCACGAGCAAGACTCACTGACTGGAGTAAAGCTGCCCTCAAAGTGTTTTAGCTGTACCAATAGCTTAAAAACATTGTACCTAGTACATTTATCATCATTGCCTGAAGGAGCATGAGGCTTAGTATGTCAGAGAGAAACTACAGGAGGGAAAATAAAAGAAAAATAAGGTCCTATCTTGAGGCTTTTCTTTCTTTCCTATTTCTATCTGAATTTTCACATGTCTGAAATCAAATCACAAGTGTGTAATTTCGTAAATTTACAAGTCCTTAAGGCATAAACAGAAAACCAATAGGATTAGAATTTAATATGTTGACATTTAAATTCCAGGCTATAATGCCTTGTGCTAGATGTACAGCCTATTTGCATGGCTAGCTCTTTGAGGGAACAAGTTTAATCAGTTTTAACTCATATGTGCTTCAAAACACTGCTAACAAAAAGCAAAATTTCCATCATAATTTTCAAGTTTGGGAAATGCAAGTTAGAAAAATTTAAATTCAAGAAAATACCTGTGAATAGGTATTATAGGTACCCTAAAATAAATGATTTAGTAAAGATGGCCTATTCTTTTGGATACAGAACTAATTATCTATTTCAGTAGGTTTCTCTTCAGTATTATTCCTCCATTAATAGTACTGATATACAATTGCTAGATAAAAACTATGATATTAATATCCAAATTATATATAATACCCTAAATTATGTCTTTTAAAAAAAGCAAACAAGTCCTAAACTCAAACACTGATCTTTTTAAATGTGAGTATTTTTAAGATACAGCTAAGTCAGTGTTTCTGCATATTTATTTTTGTTTTCAATAGCACTACAGTTACTATTAAAGGTGTTGCAAGTAAGATGACTCATCCATACAGAAAACAGCAAAAGGGCAGTGAAAAAGAAGAAAAAAGGAGAGGCTCTCAATAAGTGACACAGGACCATATTTTAAGAGATTGGAAAACATCTGTATCAGTACTCATATCCCTGCATCCCAATTCCCTCTAAGTAAGAATGCAACAAACACCACCATTCCATACAGACCATTCCTTCCCTCTTGCTTACAAGTCTGGCATCCTTACCAGATGATTTCTTTTGAGGTTAGCATTTCCTGGGGTACTTACATTTTGCACTCATTTTAATTCTGCATCTTTGTGAATAGTGCTGGGCCAGCAACATGTTGAATACAAACATTTGTTTTTAAACATATTTCAAATAATGCTTGTAAGCTACAGCTAACAAAGTTTTAGGCTGCCATGGGACGCAGCTATTTAACAGCCTAGAGATATTGTAAATCCATGATAGAAAAATGATGAAAAACAGGAGTCCTTAGAGATGCATCTTACAAGCAGTATTTTACAGCACTTTGGAAAACACAAGGGTATTGGAAAGCTATAGTTTTGACCCCTGGCTAAATAATTCTTTTAAAAACTTGTTAAATATTTGGCCTTTTAACTTGTTTGTTTAAGCATCAGAGCAAAATATTTCAAGGACCTTTGTTATGGTCCTTGCTTTTAGAATAATAAACAAATTTCTGCTATTTCTTACAACTCCTGGCAAAAATTATGCTCTGAATAGTTTTATCAATGCTAAGTATGCCTTGGCTTATATTTGTTGTAACATGGCATTCTTTCTCTGCAACTTGCTTATTGGCTAGCCAATCCCTAAAAGAGAATCAACAATAGCCAGAATTTAAAAATTAGAATGCTTTTGACAACCATTCCATGACCTCAGATTCCATGACCACATAAATCTGTGTGGATAGGAACAATCTCAACACTGCTGTCAGTCCAAGCTCTCCTCAGAGAGCTTAATTCCAGCTCACTTATCACAAATTAATGGACTCCCCCACTACATTAAACAGTTTAATGTCAAGAAATTACATCATCCAAGCTTACAATGCTTTTAAACATTTCTCCTAAACAAAGCTTTAAAGCAAAATATACAATCATTAAAACATACGTAAAAGGTGGTTGCCTGCACACCTCTGGAAAAGTCACATGTACCAGCCCAACCCACTAGGAGGAACTTTTGCCCTCCAGCTCCAAATGTGTCCATTATTTCCTCTGACTTCATCAGCTGAACACAACTGAGTGCTTTATGACTGGAGAGGCCAAGCGGAGACACAAAGGGAATAACCCGGGCTGGACACGTCATCCATTCCCGCCCTTGCACAATGTAAAACACATTATTTGCATTAGCTTTCTTATCCCTTTGTTTGCAGCAAAACTAGTCCCACATTTCCAAGGAACATTTCCTCCACTCCCTAGTTCTATGTTGTCACTGGATCTCGATCTTATCAAGTGCATGAAAACCAGTTTATTTTGGTACACAGTTTATTATACTAGCAATGGCATCTGTATTTCCTCCAAACCAGAAACTATTTCAGTACTGTATTTTATTTCAATAATATTTTCAACACTTTGTTTTTTCACATCCACGGTTATGAAGAAGCTCAGTATCATGTGTCTTTGAAAATGTTATCACTTACAAAACACATGAATTCATAGATATGGCACACTGGGATATAAATTAATTCAACAGCCAAGCTATAGCAAACATGCATTACTCTTCAATTAATTTTAACTGTATTTCAGTCCTTAAAAAGCAAGGCAATGCCTCTACACTTGTCATCTGGTATCTTCATATTAGACATCTAGTATGCAAATGTTAGGACAGCTGAATGAGATATTCAAAGGGTGTTTCTTTGATAGCATGCAGCCCTTTCCCATATGTCAATTTCATGCTGTTTTCATTCATGTGCTGTTTTAGTAGATCCTTTCTCTTCAGCCAGCAACAGCTTTATGGCATTACTGCATGGGCAAACCAGGTATTTTATTTCTTTACCCAGCACTTTAAAAATATATAAATAGTTTTACAATTATGTTTTATTATTCTGAAATTGTAATTTTTTAATAGATTGCCAGAGGTTTGATAAAAAACAGGTCATCTTTGCTCTGCTTTGTACTCAGGCAACCAATCTACTTGCCATTCATTGAGTGATACTCCCAGTATAAAAATAAAACAAGTATCTATCCAAAGTGATCTGACTGCCTCTAACAACTACACCCACACAGTTAAGAGAGTGAAAAAAACCCTAAAGCTCTAAACACTTATACCAGCTCTAATTTACAACTGAGTTTGAAAAAAATCACAGCATTGAAAAATCAGAAGGAAAGTTGCGTAGCTAACCCTGTTTTTGGGCACATCACACCTGAACTCAGCCATACCACCTTTTTTAAAAATTTCATCACAGTCACCTCTGAAGATGAATCATGATTATCCAATGTAAGATATTATAGGAGCCCTGAGCCACTCATACACATGCAAACTATGCCTTCCCATATTCAGAACACAGGTGTGTGATTTTAAACTCATTCTTCCCAAAGGACAACAACACACACAAGAAAATGGACAACAAATTCTCAAGTCTGGCATCTTAGCTCCTTCAGTCATCCTTGCTGATGAAGCAAAGACACTGAGAAGAAAGAGAACTGCCTCATAGTGAAAGTAAAGTAGTTAAATGACCACAGAGAACCACATTTTACTACTGTCACTGCTCTTGACTTTCTGGAGATTGTCCACTATTATCTCTCTTGACATTTGCTTAATTGATGTTGCTCTGATCTATTTGGTAGGGGCCACAGCATTTTCCTAAGAAAAGTAAGATTCTTTTTCTCCAAACTGGAAATTTTATCCATATTCACACTGAAGAATAAAGGAGTGATATTTTTCATTCTACAATAAGTAAAACTTCTGATAGCTGCAGGAAATCAGGATTCAAAGTAACATGATTTTCAGGGAACTATCTAAGATTCTTGACAGGATGACAATCTAGTTTGTAAGTTTTCTGAAAGACTATCACCAGATTGTTCCAGATTTCATTATAAAAAAAATTAAGATTCTCGAAATACTGCTTATGTGTTCAGGCAATCTGCAGAAAGCACCTCTGAGCAGACTTTTCTTTTGCTGCATATGGAAAACTTCGCATCTGTTAGCGAATGCTATGACAGTTTTTATTTTAGCAGTACAGAACAACTGCATTTAGGTTATGCTCAATGCAATTCAGAAAGAACCTATCCTTCAATTTTGTGTGAAATTGAACACTCAAAGACAAATGCATTTGTATTTTAATAAGACATGGGATCCTCCCCTTTCTGCATTGAGTCCTTTAAGTGCCTTAACTGTATTTCAACTCAAGAAATTGCATATATACCTATACTTTAGGGAAAAAAATTCCAGGAGAGTCATAACTAAGCTTCATTTTTTTTTTACCAGAGAATAACCCTTATGGAATATGTAAGCACTGGTATAAAAAAGACTGTAATTTACTAGTATTGACAGTATTCCAGATGCTCAAGTAACTCCTCATATCTAAAAACTCCACCTTCAACTTTTAAAACCATAATGAAAATGCAGTATAAATTAATCTGACATAAGGACTAATTATGGGAGCCCAACTAGGAAGTGTTTTGGAATACCACTAGTTTTAAAATCGATTTAAGTTAAAATGTTACTAAATAATTGCTTTATATAAATGACACTTTGTATGGAAAGCCAAACAAATTGTAACAGCTTGCTTCTCCTTGCCATTATTCTTAGGTGAATTTATTATAAGTTACTAGAAGACACGCAAAGTGCATGCCAGATGAGAACTCTGTATTTATAGCACACTAAGTCAGTCAGCAAACAGAATCTACTAAAAATATCCCTGATGGTATGCAGCACACCCACCCTTTGGGGACTGTGCACAGGCTGTGGTGGTCTGGTTTTGAGACAGAGCAGACAAGCAAGAAAACACCCAGCTAGGTCAGTTCCTGAAGACAACAGAGTGATAAGAGTCAAATCCCACACAACACTTGGTGTTCTGTTTGGCAGGCAATCAGACACCTCGAGCCCTATGAGATTTTCCTGCGTGCTTCCTGATCTCTCCAGGTCAATACTATTCAATTTCCATGCAGAAAATAGAAGCATGTCCTGAGTGATAGGGGGGAACAGCCTCATTTGTTCTATGGCTTACCCTCCCTTTTTTGTAAGCACCAGGAATCTGAAGCCTACCAAACACAGAGGTCAAAAGCCTCTGGATGCACACTGAGATATCCTCATTAAAGTCACAATAATCATTTACAAAGGAAAGGGAGTGTCAGGAACATAGGCACTTGTTTAGGGAATATCTATCCAGATAATAGACAACAAAAACCACTCTCCTAGATGCTTAAGATACACAGTTCTGGTTATACTCAGGTAGTTGTGGTTTTATACAAATTGTTTTCTTTTGATTGGAAAGATGCATGTCTTTAAAGATGCTCCAAAATAGAAACTCAGAGCACTCAAGGATTTCTCACTTTCTTTTCACGGGTTAAATATCTGCAAGAACAACATGCTCCATTACCACAGAAAATGAACACAATCTGTGGAAATGACCATGCACCTCTCCTGAAACTAATTAAGCCATTAACGGGCAGTAGACATGCTGCAGAAAAATCCTGAAAATAATATAAAATTGGTTGTACGCAAATAGCAAGGAAAACCTACCCAAAATTTTTCACAACTTTATTCAAAACTTAAAAGTTTCCTGCAAGGCTAAGAGAGCAATTCAATAACGTTTGCATGATGAAGTTTTCCATGAGCAGCTGGCAAGAACAGGGGAGGAGAACTTACCCAAACAGACGCATAGGCAACGTGTTTTAAAAATAGTTTTGAATTTCTAGTAGTGACAAAAGGCTTTCTTTATGAGACAAAGAAATTACTTGGGAGCTTGTTGGAGAATAGTCTGCAATTATATGACAGAACATGAGGAGAGACACTTTCAGAATATAAGGGTTGCATAGGTATTCAGAAGACATTAAATAAGAGGAAGGCCTTTGTTTGAACTGGCACTGCAAAGGTTCAATCAGGTATTATCACTACCTTGATAGCCAAAAGAAATATTTATATATGCATTACAATTAGGCTGATTCCTTTTCTTCAGACGGTTAACTGTTTACATTTCTCCCACAAATGCAGTGCTGCCATTTTTTATTATTTGGCTTCTCCTAAACCCTTTTGTTTACCAAGCAGGAAGAGAGGAACCAAAAAAATAGAAGGAAAAAAAAAAAAAAGAAGCCCATCAAAAAAAAGGGAGCCTTTCAAAGATTCCCTATCACTCACCTCAGTCTTTACTTCACTGCCTCAAGCTACTCATCATCACAGAGACCTGTCTCCAACTGAGGGAAATGAAAGATGACTCCCAGGGACTTCATGAGTGCCATCAGAAGACTCAAACAGTTCTTCTTTTAGCTCACTTTGTCCAAACACTTAACATTTGAGACTATAAGCACTCTCTTGACTGAGCTGGAGCAGGTGACTGGTGGGGTTGGACTTTTTGCTACTTTTTCTTGTCCCTTACTCAGGAGGGTTTACACCTTCGCTGCCAAACCAGGAACTGTATATTGCCCACTGAATGTACACAGGAACAGAGCAGCCCAACTAAACACTGGAATAGTGAGACTCCACAAAGGGACTGGATTCCTCAAGCTCATCAGTCAGAACAGACCTTCTAAAGCTCATTATCAATAGACTTATCCTTGGACTGCTCTCCTAGTACGATGGATTTTTCAATCTGTGTTTTGGTGAAGGGGATGCTAACGTATTTACAAATTCCCCCATATCTTCAGAGACTGCAAAAGCGACTCTCCTCTCTCGCTTTGGGTCAACTCATTGATATAGCTGAGCATATCTATCCCTTGCCCCCACCAGCCCAACAGTCCCACTGCGAGGCACACTTCCCAACCTTTCTCCCAGTTCAGCGGGCAAAGATCTCAGAGTACCCCTTTGGCTGGCAAAATGGGAGCAGCTTTAAGTCTGAAGTGTTTCAGAGTTTCATAATTTCTCAAAGCAATAGTACTTGTGTCATACTGGGAGAGAAGGGCAAGGAAGCGACCTAAAGACAGTTGAACCTCAAAAATACATCCAAATGTATCGTATAACTAAACAGATCTGATGGGAAACAAAACAAGATGTGGCCTTCTAGGCAGTTTGAGAGACATCTAAAAAACTCTCCTGAGAATTCACATCATTCTTCTACTGTTATCTGCTTCCCACCATCCAGCTAGGAATTCAGGTTATAACCTGAGGCTTTCATAAACTTTCTTTTACAGAATGAAGAATTCATTCATTACTTCTACTCTTATTACAAACAGATGCCACTATAATATACCTACAAGGTTCTACCCATAGTGTGTTATGTACATTCAGTAGCTGGTGATAAATCCTGCTCTGTAAAGTACATCATAAAAGAAGTCTGATCATTATTTGGCTTAAGAAGAACGTAACAAACTTCCTTCTCCTAATAAAGTTGAACAGATGCAACCTTATCTCCAAATCATTACTCCTAATCTTGACATAGGCATGAAGGCTGTTAACAGGTCTATCTAACAACACTATATATTTAAAAATCTATCTGTAAAAACTTCATATAAAATTATATATGGCCATGTACAACATAAACTGAGATTCTGTATAATACCTGTACAGTCTCTGCTCAGTCATCTTGAAAGAAGAACTGATGTGAAAATTTTAAAAACTCAATATGTTTGAGTTTGTTATCTTCAGCTGAATTTTTATACATTACTCCCTAAGAGACTCTTAATGACAAAACAAAACAAAAAATAACAGAAGAAAAAAGAGTTTAAAGGCATTGTTGTCTTATAACAACACTCCTAAATTTGAACACCAGAAGGATACTTTTACTAGGTGTTTTTGCCAAGAATTCTCCCAGTTATGACCACCCAGAAAGAGGAACATAAACATGAAGAGGATTCTAAGGAGCTGTCAACACTTGAAGTGATGGAAGTAACACATCAGCAGTTATCCAAAGCAAAGGCCATCCCAAAAGTCCATTTTTAGCTGAACCAATTGCCTCACTGACATAAACAAGCTACATTGTAACTACAGCAGTAGCTTTGCTGCAGTGCTGACGAGTATGTAATCTCTAAAAACACAGTGGAAAAACTAATGTGAATCTGGCCCCATGGTCCTCAGGGCCAACTCTTCTACACACAACCGAAGGTAGGAATATTTACTTTGGGGCTGGAGGAGAGGGGAAGTCCCATTCACTGAGGAACAGAGCAGGGAAACTACTGGTCAAAATTCCAGATAAGTGTTATCACCTTGAAGGAAGCTGGAACTTGGCACCGTGTTGCAAGAAAGCTCTTGAATGTCACGCACAGGTTTGGCCTCTCTGGGAGTGCCGTAAGATCTTACGGAATTTGGGTCTCACTCTACTTAACGCCCTAAGCCTACTTCAGGCATGCTCACAGCACAAAGTTAAACACGCATATATATATTTTTTTTTCTTCTTTTTTTGTGAGACCAAGGCCCTGATTATTGAGTGAACTGAACTCCCCCTGAGATGAGACAAAGCTACACAGCAGTATTTACTCCACTGTATGTTGTTCATAAAAGTGCCTTAGCCTGAGGTCAGATGGGAACACGAGACCTTCACAGTCAGGAAAGGCTGTTAGTACTGCAGCTCTTACTAAAGGAACATAGACAATAACTGAGCATACTTGCCAATATATTAACATCAGTTTTATATTCTCATTCAAACAGTGTATTAACAAGCTCAGTATAGATTTAAGCATGTTACATCAGAGGGTTAATATTTATACATTACTTCAGCATGCAAAACAGCTCAGTAAAAGTGACAATAGAGTGCAATGCACTAATGGCAAATTAATTACAGTAATTTAACAAATGCAACACCCACGTGGCACTGACTGACAAAGCCAAGCAGTATACCTAAAAACATAAATAGCTGCAGATTCGGTTCAACTTACAGAAGGTATTATTGTTCTTCTTTTTTTATTTTAATTTTCACAGAATTACTACACTAATCCTCACTATTAATTTTGGCCATTTTCAGGATAAAAATAAATAATTCAGCTAATTTGCAAGTTACAAAACAAGGGAGGGGACTTCAAGCATGCTCAAGATACACAAGATAAATTCCAGATACCACACCTAAACAAGCTTGAGCTAGTTACCATCAGGACAAAAACAATGCTTCAAGTTATTTTTCAGAATGTTGATGCTATTAATGTATGATCTCCAGTTGGGCTACTTTTCCCAAGCATGTAGTTATTAGAAGGAATCAAGAAAACACAAATCATGCAACTAGAAAAGGATGGCAACACTGAGTGGGATGTGGAGTAATGTATCATCTGTCGCCCTGATTTTCTCAAGTTTTATTGAGCCTTCTGATGTTTGCATTTTTTGCACAGAACTTTCTCACGCACTTTGTGTAAATAACTTATTGTTTTTCATTCCTTTATGGGGGACGAGCGATCTGGTGGACTGTTGGGTTGCCCAGTGACATTGAGGAGGTGGCACTGTAACCCTCCAATGACACTGGCATTTCATAAAGATATATATATTGAGACAGATGTTTTAATAAAGAGTTTTTTAGCTTGCTTTGAACAGAACTGCCCGTGTCATTCTTGTGTCACCCCATGGTGACAATCATCAACATCACAAAATACTTAAATTAAAAAAAAGAATAATGCTTCACATGAGGCCTTCTTCACAGGTGTTGTAGTATTATGATCAAGCAGTTATTCATCCCACTAAGACATTGTCTTTATGTAGTCACAAGATAGTAATGAATTAATTTGTTTCTTCACTAAAAATCTTACTGTATCTTGAAACGTGCAGATTATACTACTAACATACAGCAGTCCTTATTATTAGTGAGTAGATGAAGACAGTGTATCCCTCCTGGCACTTCTCCTGCACCGGTAAAAGCAACAAGCTTTGCATCACTCCAAGGACAACAGTGTAGTACAGCAATTAAAAAATTATTGCATGCCATAGAAAAGTAAGAGCAAATTCAGAGTTATTCTGAAGAGACCTTCCTGCATCTGAATACTGCTAGGTTATTAATGCTCATCACTTCATTTACACTGAATCCACTCCCTCCTGGCACCAAGGCAAGTTGCAGTACAGTGTTTAAGCAATGGGAGAGGGGGGGAAATTTCACCTTTGAGCAACAATTGGCTACACATTCTAATTATTCCCTTGTGCTTAGCACGAGCTGTACAATACTCCATGACAGAGCATCCTTTCATCACTTGAAGAAATACATGCACCTTCTTCCCCCTCAAGGTACTTTTGATAGTGTAATGAACGTCCTTGCAACAAAGCACTCCTGTCGACCAGCTTGGTACTATGAGAATAGTTATGTTTTCTTTCTTAGAGAAAAAATATTACTTGATCATAATAGGGTTTGACAGCTTTCTGTTAATGTTCAAGTGCTGGGACGAGGCAGTTTTAGATATAAGAAGTAACAGTTATGCTGTCTTGAGGTCACCACGCCAGAGGCAGCAGGCCATGTGACAGAAACCTCGTGTACTCTGCGAGGGTCAGGCTGCACACAGCTCTGCTTTGGCTAAAAACTGGGTGAATTACAGAAAACGAGAAAGCCAACCTGCTACAAATAGTATTTACAAATGGATTAATACGAATAAAGAAATGTAGACATTTTTACAGTAGCCTCTTGTTCCCACCCACCCCCCCAGAAAAAAGCGTTGGGGTATTAAGTTTATATAGGTGTATATATATTTATATATAGAAATATATATGTGCGTATTAAAAATGTCAGTTGAAGAATACATCCGTTAAAAAATAAAACTTGCGCATTGTTTGACCTATATGAACAACCTTTAGAATGAGCAGTACTTAAAGGAGACAGCAACTTTGAACGCAGCTGGCAACTAACAAGATGATTTTCAACTTCAAGGTAAAAAATACAGGCAGTAAAACGCTCGTCCTGTACCGCCCAATTAATCTCGGTAGCGTACGACAGACAAAAAAACTACAACGTGCACCACGTTTAATGTGCTTCTCAAAGGGCCTCAGCTTCCTGGTTATTTTAGAGTCTAGCCGAGTGTTCCTCCTGCCTCAAGAGCACACGTGCCCATCCTCAAGGCTACAGGGTGCCGCTGCTGCAAGCCTGAACTCCAGCGGCACGGACAGCTATCCGGCTCTGCTCTCCTCCCAGAGGGTGCAGTAACAAAGAACTTTTAACTTCTGTTTTTCTGTACCGACTTTCTGAACAGACAACCCGAGAACTTAGAAAGAGGAACAAGCATCAGCCACACATTAATCAGTGCCTAAAGAGGGGTTTGGTCCGATTTTAGAATAAACGGCGGAGACACATGATCCAATTAAATTCTAATTATGTAACTAGTAGGCAAGAGTATTTACACAGGCACTGATTACAGCTATTAGAGTCTAAAGTCGCCGGCCGGAGAGGCTCCGCTTCCTCCCCGCCGCCGGGCTCGTTTCATTTTTAACCTCCCCTTTCACAGCTCTCCTTACAGACAATAGGAGACGGCGGCCCGAGAGCCCCGTCTCCAAACCAGGACGCCAGCCTGGAGGAGCCGCGGCTCTCCCCAGAGTGATGATTCATTACCCGTCCCACCTCGGAGCCGGGAGCCGGGGAAAGACCCTCCAAACCCCATCCCACCGCCCGCAGAGAAACCCTCCCGCCCCGCCAGCGCCCCATACCTCCGAACAGGTGCGGCGAGAGGTGCGCGGGCAGCGAGCCGATCACTAGCCGGGGCCCGCCGGAGGAGCCGCCGCCGCCG
>WBNO01011460.1:23163-54212 GCA_013400575.1 Peucedramus taeniatus
TCGGCGGGGCAGTGGGGAAAGCGCCGCTTGCCCCCCTTGGGAGCTCTCCCGGGTCGGCGACTTCCAGCCCTGGCGGTTTGCTGCGAGTCTCTGTTCTCCGAGAACCTGGATGTACCAGGAGACATATGGACATATCGGGAAGCAGGACTAGAAGGATGGAAATCTCTATAATCTTTGGTTCACAGGTGATACAGGAAAATTCTGTATACCTCTGTCTCTCACTCAAAATCACGGTTTTTTTACACGAGGATCAACTAAGCCGTAAATTTTATCCCAGTGAATAATACCCATGTGGATAGCAGGCTCAGTTTGCTCATGACAAAACATTCAGAGACATAAAACAGTGTTGTGCCTTGTTTGATACTGAGTGTCACATACATTGAATTTATATAAACATGATGCCTACATTCGGTCATCTGAGGAATGCTGCTTGTTTTTATGGATTTTTGTCTACTCTAAAATATACTATGTCACCATGAAGCAGTGCATCAGGACTCTCCATCATACTGTCTCAGCAGGGATTCCAGCTACATTCCTTCCTATGTCACAGTGGCACAGTATCCAAGCTATGTTAAAATTAATACCATAACTGATCCAAACCTTAATTTAAATACAAAGCATTATGGAGCATTACATTTACATTTGTGGCATCTTTGATGCTCCTTCTCAGATGTGAAAGGCCTCCTGTTCCACCTCCTTTTGCCATGTCTCTTACAACTGCATGTGCCATCACATTCTGGCATCACTGCAGCTCACAGCTGGGTCTGCAAGAAGAGTTACCATCGCTGGGGGTGGCACAGGAGGGTACTAGCCCTAACTCTTCATTCCAACACCACTTTTCTGAGGGAGCTGAGACACTCTGTGAATACTCTGAGCCCCATTTAGAGAATGCTGGTGTCAACTGTTTGCCCGCTTCAGCAAGAGGCAGTGATTCCACAGCTGTCTCATGAAGAGTCTTTTGTGTGCTGGGTGTTGGGCAGACAGCTGGGGTCGATAATCTGCCGTCCCAAGCTATGTCATCCCCACTTGTGAATTATAAGCTGCAGTATCTAAGCTGCTAGCACTGGTAGATACTCCAAAGTAGATCAATCATGAGCACTTTCTAATTCAATTCCCTGCAGAAGGAAAATCAGTGTGGATATGCTGTCTGCTCTGCCACCACTGGTTACTTTTTAAATCCTTGTCCAGCTTCAGCCAAATCTCTCAGAGACATTAACAGTATAGAAAATAAGTGGTTATGTAGAAGACAGAGATTCTAATGTTCCCACAGAAAGGAAAGCTAGCATAGGAATTCCTATCCTGCTAGATTCCAGGAATCTGCTTGGGCAAAGGATGTTGCAAACATGACTCATAATTTCTGCTGCTCACAGAATGCCTGTGGCATGTTGAGCCTGATTGGAACAGGGTTACAGGGAGCATGCTCAGAGTTTTATGGAGTTTTTAAAATTTCCACTACTGAGTGTTAGTAGAGCTGTTCAGCTGCTAGAATAAACAGCATTTTGAAAATAGTACATTGCTACACAGCATCACAGCACTTACTGTTTGTTTTTTTTTTTACAGTGGATTTAAGAATTGAGCAGGTATTAAATACAGATCATATTTGACTGTGAATAATATTTTATTCAATTTAGGATTAAATTATGAAGCCTATGGTGGAAAAAAGCCCTACAAAAATACATCCAGTTAGTCTTACAGTCAGAAAGTTACATTAAACAGCATAGGATATTTCACTGAAAAGAAATCACAACAACAGGACAGCCTGTGTTCCCTTCTCAGAGAGCATGACTGCTCTGAGTGCAAAGTGATTTTCTTTTTTTCTTTTTTTTTTGGTAGGCTTCAGTTTTTGTTTTGCATCTAGGACATATTCACAGCTCCCTCACTATCAAGTGTGAGTCTAAACAAGACACATCTCTCAAATAACACCTACATCTTCAGGAAAAATAGCGTGCCGTGCCTCTGAGCCAGCTTTCTCCCCTCAGTTCTTCCTGGTTTCTCTGAAAAATTAATAGAAATTTTTCTAGATAGGAAAATTTGCTTTATATATAAGCAACAGTACAGTTAGGTTTTCAAGCTAACATTTCTTCTAACAAATGTCTATTAGCTGTCTAGTCTTTTAGAGGCAAGTATCTGTCACTGTAACCTACACCTATTTGTTCTTTACTACTTTCATTACTTTCATTACTACAAACTCCAGAAGTAGTTTGCATAAAATCTTTGTAAGTTACAAAAGAAAGTCACCAGTGATGAGAGGAAGCACTGCAGAGAGAAAGTGGAATATGTTGCTGCTGACCATACTTCTACAGATTTCAAGAACTCAGTGGAAAAGCAGATAGTTATATAAAAATTAACTTCTGGAGGTCTATATGGGTGAATGCTGCTTTTGTTCCTGTAGAAACATATCTAGGGAATCATAGTCATACTTAAATAAGCACTACTTGTTCCTTGTCCAGGATAGTGGGAAAAAAACTGGTTTAGACAGGCAAATATACTCACTGTTCTTTGTTATAAGCTGCATTCCTCCAGTTCTGGTTGCACCACCTTGTCTATCAGCACGTGAAAATAATGAACTTGATTCTTGACCAGTTTCCTTGAACATACTAGGTGACAGGTGTGCCCCAAGCATACAAAATTAGGTGTAAATTCGTAATATTGCACATTTTGTAAAATGTGTACTGATAAATGTAACAGGGGCCTGCATTTTGCTTGACAGTGAGCTATGCAGACAGATAATTTCCCCTCTCCCCTCCTGCCCCCTTCTTTGATGGCTTTTAAAGGGACACTGAAACAAGGATTTAAACAAGGTTTCATTACTGACAGAAGCATCTGACCCTGAACTAATAAAGCCAGCCAGAGTTTCATTCTGTTCAGAACCAACCAGACACTCTTTTCTAAAGGAGAAAGATTTGAAAAGTAATGGCATACCCTCATAACATACAGCTTAATTTTATAACGACTAGTGTGGGCTTCTAAAACCTTCTAAAAAGGTTTAGCCAGCTCAATTTTCTGAGCAGGTACCAGGCTAGAAGTGCTCATTGTGATTGGAGGAGGTCAGTGCAGTTTTGACATTACTGTGTATTTCATCTGTTTGAAAGAAATAGCTCTGCACACCACTCCACTTCTGCACAGATAACTGAAAGTAGAGACTTCTGATGTGTTCACTTGCTCATAGGGAAAGCAAAACAGAACTGTTTTTCCCTCTGAAATAAGACATGTAAAATGCACACGCCTCACATCTGTAGCTAGAGTAAGCCATCCAGCAGATGAGGCTGTTTTATGTTCACATCTGTACACTGAGGGAAATAGGTCCCATATAATCCCTCTCACTGTGACTACAAACAATACATAAAGCTATTGTAGGAATCCCTTTAGATAGATTTTGGTGTCAGTGATGCTCCAGCTGGTGTCTGGTGTTTTTATAGATGCAGGAGACCCCATTATCCAGATTTAGATTTTTATTTGCATTAAATAACTCTTTACACATATTGATGTTAATCATATGAAGATTTAGGCACATGCTTGCACAGACACATGAAAAACAATTCTGGAACAAGTTGAGATCAATCTTCATGGAATAAAAAAACCAAGCTTCTTGTCAAACTCAAGGTTTGGTTTCTAAAATTGTTTTGGAAATGTGTGGTGGTGCTTACAAGGGTAAGGAGGTTCACCCTTGCTTTATAAAAATTCTGTTTAAAACCTTCTATCTTTTCTTTGAAGTTTATGCTTTTCTGAAGTTTCTATCACACTGCAAACAATATGCTGTATTTTGTACTCTAGAATGCCCGTAGAGAGAACTGATGTTCACAAAGAAGATAATTTAATCTTGAAAATAAACTGACATTTTGACTGGACTTATTGATTAACCATTTTGTACAGGAAGAAATACTTGGAAATAGCATACCTGACAAAATGGCAATTTGTGCTGTGTACTTCATTACCACATGCTGTAAAGTAGTAATTTAAGAAATATACTTCAGTCCAAGATTTCACATAGGAAAGGTTATTCACCCTAATAATTTCTATGCTGTCCTACACTAACAGTTGTATTATCACAGCCACTGAGTACCTATGTAGGTTACTAGAGGCAATACCAAATGCTATTCATATGAATTTGCCTTTTTGGTAGGTGATCAGGCCAGTACTGTTACTGGTTCTCCCAAAAACTGTATTAGTTTTACTTGTTGGTGGGGTTTTTGTTGTTATCAGCTTTGCATTAATCCCCTCTCTGTGCAGTTTCCTGATCTACAGCCCCCCCCCCTCCCCCCCCCTCCCATTTTTTTACATGCTTAAGAAACAAGAGAAGACAAATAGCTGCTTAGGCTATGCCCATTTCTACACTGGAGGAATCTGCACCATTTCATCAATGAAGTGATATCAATGCATGTTTATCTGGGCAAGGCATGATACACACATCTGAGGGTATGCGAGTTCAGGGTGTACAAGCTGACATATAAAGGTGCCATCCGGCTCATTTTTCTGTTTCTGTGGCTTCCAAGAGGGGGTGGAGGACAAACTAACAAATGGGAAGCATGTTTACTCTCTCTTGTTTTCAGATCTCGTGTCAGTACCCAGCAATGCCAGCTCAGTGTGGATTTGGGAGCTGGGGGAGGACAATCACCTTAAACTCCCTTTACTTGGGCAGGGGGAAATAATGGAAATCTTTCGAGGTATATCCCTGAATTACACTAATTTGCTTTCCAATGCAGGGTGGGACCACAAAATCCTTCTGCACCTAAAAAGGCAGCTGGCTTAACAGAGAGCTTTATCTAGAGCAGGTCATCATGGTTAATAATAAGGAACACATTTCAAGTCATGACACAGTGAGAATTACACAGGTAAATCAGTCTTCAGAAGCTGAAAGCTCTTTTACAGGATGTATCTTTCATTATTGATAGTAATTCTTTGAATGCCAGACATCTATAGAAAGAGGTAAGTATATGGAAAACAGTATTACAGAAAAATAACAGCAAAAAATGTAGGAATGAGCAGGTGGTAGAGCCATGTGACATTAGATTTGCCAAGTACAATCTGTATTCTCTCAGATTACCTACCAAATATTACCTTAACTTCTCAGAGCTCAGAAGAAAAAATACCTTTGTCCTTATTTTTGCACAGTATTTACTAATATTTTATATGAATTATTAATTAATATTCTACAGCCCCCTCCTTGCAGTCTGCTACTGATAAGCCTAATAATGAGAAACAAAAACACAGAGGAATGTTAAGCACAGCTGCTTGGGCAGTCACATGTGTCACAGTGACTTTGTGCAGCAGGAGTCAAAGGGACAGTATCAACCATAAAGCACAATAAAAGCTAGGCACTCTAATGCATGTATCAGGATAATACTTCATTAGCTAATGCTTAGTGAGGAATACAAAGGCATGTCACTGGATTTTTCTGAAGGCCTAGATCACACTACAGCGGTACCGGGTCAGGAGGATGTCAGAGAGCTCTGCTCTCTCTGCCAGAAACATTTTCTGCCCCAGCTTCTGTGCATCACGCCTGCTGGAAACCAAGCATGAGGGTGGTGTAAAAGGCTCCATCTGTCGTGTTGGCTCAGATCCACTCGACAGAAGCCAAAACCCATGAATGTAAGAGATGAGAAATCAGAATTGTGAACCCACTTCCTCCTCTCTCTGCTTTGCCTTTCCCCAGTTTGTACTTCTCCAGGAGCAGGAGGAGCTGTGTCTTGTTCTAGATTGCTGCTTGCAAAATGAGGGGAGTCAGGGTTCATCCATTTTTCTCAGCCTTCCCATAACAACAGAGAGAATGAGGGACTTAAATTTCTTAAAGAAGCAAAGTGTTTTCTGAAGAGTGGTAGAAACCAGTCATTTCATCACTTCAGAAAGCCAACATGCACTTCCTGGCTGGTTGTTCTGCCCCAAGCTGGTTTCAGTTCAATGTTCAGAAAATGCCAGGCAAATACTAAACCAAGTGCAAGTTAGAACAATCTTTGTAACTGCCTGGTGTAGCAAAACACTTCTAGATGATGCAGTATCTTTCTAGGCAGTAGGAAAGCAAAGACTCAGTCTTGTCAGTGGGTTCTTGTTGAGATGAGTACTCTTAGTTGCAGGATTAACCATCCCCATGGACCACCTGTGCAATGCTTTCTCAGCAGGGTCACAAATGATCAAGATAGTTCAGAACCATTTATTTTTCTTTATTATTTTCTAAACAAAGCTTTTCCTCTGGACTCATGGCAATTCCTCTTTAACTCAGTCATGATATGATCACAATTTAGATAGGGTCCTTTTACAGCCATATTAATCCAAATCAAGGACAGAAAGCAGTTCTACACTTTCCACATGGAGTGTAAGCAGCAAAAAAAGACCTGTTTTGTAGAAAGCATATCTTGAGGCTGGAGAAGCTTGGATTCATTCTAGATAGCAATTCTTCCTCTATTGTTAAAGAAAATTTACAGAGCAGTCTGGTATTGCAAGTCCACACTGACATCTAGTGCTGAAAAAATTGCACTAGCCAGTGAGGAAACAGAAGGGAAAAGGTGTTGGGTTAGGAATGAAAAATCTTAAAATATAGCAAAGCATCTCTCCTGCTTTATGAAAATGCCTGGTGGTTTGTGGGTCTGTCCTGTGGGCAGGAGGTGCTCTGTCTCCATGAACTTGGGTGCTGAGGGGGCATCCCTTGGGAAAATGCACGGGATGCTGGGTCTGACAGACAATCGAGCTGCTCTGGCTGCTCCTGAAAACTGCTCTTGAGGTCATGAGGAATCTTGAGATGTGACTTACTTTAAGTTTGTTTTGTAGCCACTGCTACTGTAGGACTTGGTGCAGATCAGCATAACTAATAGAGAACTGCTGCCAATGGCCCAGTAATCTTGATGTTATAAACAAAGACTTCACAAGATTGAAACGTTCTCACCTTCCAACCTGAGAAGAAAATTTCCTGGTACTTTGGAAAGATTCCCTCTCTAAGCTGTTTCTAGGGTAGAGGGGCTTTTTTTATTTCAGTGTCTTTCAGTTCTTGATGTTCTCTTACCTACCATTTCAACACAAAACATTCTCATTTTTACACACACACAAAAATTTTCACTTTACAATATTTGACTGTGCCTTTAAGGGCAAGCAAAGATTGTAGAACGAAATATTTGTGACTTTTTAATTGTAATTTCTACCTTCCATGGGGAAGTAAAGAGTAATAATAATATACAGAATAATTAATATTTTTTCAGTGTCTTAGCTGCCAACACAGTTCCTTCTCTGTCACCAGGGAAATGGTGAGATTAAAACCATGTACTCTGTGTGCTTCAGAAGTGAAATATGCATGTCAGTGTTGTATAAATCATCAAAGGAGACGAGCAAAAGGACAGATCCAAAGCCACCAAGATCAATGGACTTTTTTCCCCCCATTAAATCCCATGAGCTTTGGGTCAGGTCCTGGCAAATGCCAGGGCTCTGCCAACCCCACAGAGAAACTGTAGTCCAAATGCTGATGTGCTGTTTGGCAAGCCACAGCTGGGAGGTTGGCAGATGTATCCTTCATGGAGAGAATCCTGGTGCTGATGAGCAGGATTTCACAGTGGGACCCAGCACAGGGGAGTTCTTGTTTCTCTGCATGGAGGCAAAGCAGGGGCTACCCTACCAGGGCTTGCTGTGTGTGAGGGTATCCTGTTCCTTCAGACACACACTGAGGCACACCAGCAAGCTGCATCTCCCGGTACTGCCTGGGGAGCAGCTCTTTCCTCCTCCTCCTTCACAGCACAGCAAGCAGCAACTGGCAGGATTTAGCCCTTACTGCCTTGCCAGTGTGAAAGCCTCAGAAGAAAATGTGGCTTTTGTCCTGTACATAAATAACCTTCCTCCCCTTATCATCAGAATCAGCCCAGGTGCTCAGACATAATTTCTTCCATAAGTTTTTGCCTTTTTTTTTTTTTTCTGGGAAATAACAATACAGTAGTAAACATGTTGTCACATCTAGGCTGCATTTTTTTTTTTTGCCCCCGTATCTTGTAATCAACAACAGTATGCAGATTTTAGAAATGTTTTCAGACTTTTGTGTCTGGGCTGGACAGATTGGGATGTGCATGGAGGATTGGCAGACCCAATTAGACAGTAAATAGTGTAAGTAGCTGTCAAAAAATAAGGCTAAAGCAGGAGAAAGCATGTGGCATCTCTCACTAGATAAGCTAGAATGATTGGCATATTCAGTCAGAAACAGTCATTTACTGATTTAATGGGGGGTTAAGACAAATTGTCTTGCAGCTGAGACCATGCAAGTCAATCATTAAAATGTCAGGTTACAGTCCAATGTCAGTTAAAATTCCCTCAATATCAGTAGAATTGCACCAAATTGATCCATCCAAATTTATGGGGTGCGAAAATTGACCCATAATTATTATTAGGGGCAAAAGCATGCAAAACTGTATCACGTGTCTTGAATCTTCTTGAAATAAAAAGTAATAGAATAGTAAAGCCAAGAATGTATCATAGACTAGAGTAGAAAAGAAAAAGAAGGAAAAAGAACAGGAACAGGTAAAGGAAAAGGAGGGGAAGGGGACGATGGAAAGAGGAAAGAAAAAGGGAAAGAGAATGAAAGACTGAAAGAAATGCCAAGAAAGGAATGCAGCAAATTTCCCTGAGGAAATTTAAGAACATGGGAAAAAATTCCAAATGTATATTAATAACATTGAATTAAATCACTTCAACATTACTGTCATCATATCATGTTCATATTCATCCTTTCCCTTTTTGCTCCTGAGAAAACCCATGAAATCTGGTGGCAGTGATTTATTCAAGAAGGTGCCACTATCATTTTAAAGGTGACTAGTTTGCAGAGCATATTTGGTGCAGTGATTGAGCATCCAGTACGAACATAGTCAGCTGACATTAGTTCCTAAGCCTTTAGGAGCACTCAGAGTGTGTGGAAATCAATGTTTTTTCAGTGTGGTAGTAGGCAATAACAGATACATTCCCTACCAAAAGCACTGGCTTGCTTTGTGCAGAGCACAATCTGTTTGAATTTCAAATACTTTTGGGGAGGCAGCGAGTTAGGTTGAATGGTAATAATTTAGTATTTGGTGCTTAACATTAAATCCTCTCCTTGATCCTTTGCCTTCTGCTTAGGAGTGGGGTTCAGTGAAGGGAACACTCCTGTTCATACAAACAGTGTGAGCTGGGGCTACACCCACAACCCAGGTCAGAGCCTCCATGGGGCCTCCTGTGACTCAGGACTTCGACAAGTCCCCAGTCTGGGTGGAAGAATAACTTTTATAAAGTAGTAGATTGGTTTCACAAGCAGTAGCTGCCCAGAAGACAGGAGTGACAGAGTTTTGGCAGTGTGCAGACCCATGCAGCAGCAGATCAAGCTGGGGTGGCTGACACAAGTACCAACCTTGCCTCATCATGCTGCCCTTATCTTAGAGGCTGCCGTCCTTGCCTGGAGCTGACAGAAGGATACAGACAGCTTGACGTGTTAGAGTAAAGCAAAAAATACGTCAGTCAGGAACGGTGGCAGTTCAGGAGCAGCTGTGTGACCCATCAACACCCTCCCCTGAGAGGCTGGGAGAAGGGGTGGGACAGCCCTGCTTTAATCCATTGCCACATACAAGTTAATATCCCAATTCTTCGGAGTTTGGCTATGAACAGCTTCTAATTCAAGCTGGCTGTCCTCAGCAACAAAGAAAAATGTAAATGCACAATGACACTTATGCAGTGTAGTGTGTTAGACAGTGACAACAGAGGAAAAGAATGCTTTAGAGAATTCAGAAATACACAGTAAAACCCCTAGAATTGAGGAAGTTGAGGAGCATTTTTTAAGCTCCTTCATTTTAATTGGAATAATTCTCCTTTGGTTCTTTCCAGAACCCTTTTAGACTTCAGACTTCATTTAAATCATATTTGATGATCTGATAGTTTGCTCTGACAGTATTACAGTGCAGGTTTCAACAGCTGTAACCCACCTGAACTGATGTGCCTCTACTAATAGTGTTCAAACCAGGGCTTTGGTTCAGGTCCCTACCTGCAGTGGAGGCTGAAGGAGAAATGTTAATGCAGTTCCATTATTATGAAGGGCGTCTTGCAAAGGGAAGAGAAAAAGTCAAACTGAATAAGGATGCTAAAAATTATTTAAAATATGTTGTTAAATCAAAAATTATTTACATGAAGGATATCTTCCCAGTGGAAGGGAACTGGAAAGACAGTATATTTTCCCAGAAGAAAAAGAACAAAAGGAAAGAGGGTACAATGCTTGAAGAGCAGCAGCATAGGTGAGAAGAAAACTTGTCCTTGTTTTTCAGCTATCTGGCTTAATTATTTGGGCAACTTATAAGTCAGTCTAGTCTCTAGCTGATTCTGTTCCTCCCTTTCTACTCCCTACCTCTTTATCATTTTGTCAGGATAAAACACATTACAAATTGCAAGAAGCTCAAGCAGTAAGTAAAAGCATGTTAATAAGCACAGAAGGTCAATAAGTTTTGTACTATATCCTTATGATAAGAAGAGCTTTGGAAACACAGAACTTTTAGGGAATTCATGGTATCCAAGTTATGCAAATGCCAGTCACAAAAAAAACCCATGTCACTAATGCTCACCTGCTAAGGAGAGCCATGGAGCACAGAACATGCAATAAATATTTCTGCAAAAATACCTTGTAGGTTCATTTACAGCAGAATATCTCTGAAAAAAATGAGTCAGAGAAGTACATTGTCATATAGAGATTGCAGCAGCCTGAGAAGCCATTTTTTAATTCACCTGGTGATTTATAGATATAACCTGTACTAGAAGAAAATAGATAAATTCTTCTTCTGATCAGCAGCTGACATAAACCAAATGCATTCACTGTCAATGCTGCACAATTAATCACAAAATCCAAGAAATCAGATAGTACAGAACCTACTAGCTTTTGCTAATATCGCTGTATAGTACATATTAGGGCTTTCTCAGGTAAGAAATTACTTCTTATTAAAAAGCCTTGTGGCCATCAAAACAGAAGTAATGAGACAAGAATTGGGAGTCTAGAGGCAAACGGGCTAGGGAGGTCGATATAGAACAGCTCCTTAATAAACAGTAGGTGAAAACTCCTGAGAAAGGAGGAGGATGCCAAATGGAAACAGCTTTGCATATTACCTGAATAGTCTTTCACCCCATTTTAGAGAGGTAGGGTGAAACATTGTCAAGGCTGATCTGTCCCACAGGCAGGCAGTAAAGAATTTGGTCTGTCTCTTTATTAGTTCGCTAACTGAGCTGACTGCCAATTCAGACCACTGGTGGAAGTTTAATTATCATCCCTGTTGTTTTCATTATAAACTGCTGTTCCTTGGTGGTTTATCACTTCAGTTTTTAAAGCCTTTCTGTGTGTGGTTTGGTCACAGAGGTAGCAGAGCTAGATTGATTTAGAAACAGATTTAACCAGACTGGTGCTGAAATTGTGGTTAAACTAGCGTGACATACTTCTTCACCTCTTTCTGTAACACACATGCTAAAAAACCTGCTCTTATATTTACCAGAATTAAACATAACTAGAATTGCATCAGTGGTCTTTGCAGAAAAATCTCACTGAGACGCCTCTTTGAGAGGCATATGATTAATCTGGAATCTCTCTTAATGAGACTCCAGCCTGGCTCACATCCAAGGTGCAGGTCAATTGATCAACATTTGCAAGAAATCCTGAATTAGATTCCAAATTTCGTTTTGCACGGAGCTCAGAAGACCTTTTCCCTATCCTCCTCTTCCAGACTGGGGACATGCCAGTCTCCCAGTTCTGTTGGTTAATAAAGATCTGAAAGCATAGCTGTTACTGAGAGGCTTACATGTGTTTCACATACCAGCAAATATGCCTGAGAAGTGAGAACCTGAAAGGACATAAAGCAGATTTTTATGGACAGTATTGCCTTATGCTGGTTTTCAAAGAAACATGGTGGATTTTAAGGGTTTTTTTCCCCTCCATAAATCAAAGAGGTTATAGAAAGAGTGATTTGTTCCTCATTCTTCTCCACAGCAGACTGTGTTTTTGAAGGCCTTACAGAGTACTTGCTAAAAAAATGCTTATTACCTGCTTGTTCAGGTCTTTAGAGAGTAATAAGATATTATTTTGGAAGATGTAATTATATGGTTACAAATCCAGCATGATGTGTGGTTATTGGTGTAGGTAGACATAAAATGCTTCCAGAAAATCTTTTGATAGTGGCAAGAAAAGAGTTGGAATTGATGAACCAGGTTTTCCCAGGCCACATTGTTCAGCTCTAGCCCCTCAGGCTCTCTCTCCACTCTAGGTCTAATCCAAGTGAGCAGCAGACCCAGCCAGAGCCTGTGCAACCATGCTGCAGGGCTGCATTCACCCATCTCCATCCTAGTGCCTTCCAGTGAGAGAGGAGGGCAGGAAACAGAGGTGGAAGAACTGCACAAGCACTTTGGTTATCATTTGTGTTTGGGGTCAGAGCTGCTGTGGGTATATCCCACAGTTCTCAGTCTTATACTAACCCAGGCTGTTCTGTCATTTGTTTCCAATCAGTCTTGGGCCATGACTGGAAAACCCTCATTTTAAATGGTTTTCTTGCAAAATAGTCCTCCCCATGTTGCCCATGTGACTGTTGACAGCAGAGGGATTTGGGGTCATAACCCAGCCTAGTGCAGTGCAAGTGAAACACTTGGATGAGCTGGTGTGTATTTGTTGTCACATTTGGGCATAGCACCCAGCTAGGGCCCTGAGTGAATCCTCAGGGATCACAGAATATGCTGATTGGAAGGGACCCACAAGGACCATTAAGTCCAACTCTTGTCCCCTCAAAGGACACCCTAGCAATCCCACCACGTCCCTGAGAGCGAGGTCCAAACACTCCTTGATCTCTGGCAGGCTTGGGGACCTGACCACTGCCCTGGGGAGCCTGTTCCAGTGTCCAAGCACCCTCTGGAGTGGTTGGGCCCTCAGTACTGAAAGATGTCCACAGAGAGACTGACACCCTTTCTCCTGGCAATACTAACTTACCAACATCTGACTGCCGTGGTCCTTTAGCTGTACGAGGGGTTTGACCCCAAAGGCACACGTGGCTCTTCCCACTCTGATCTGTTTTCTGCAAACCTGGAAGGGCAGTTGGAGGGTCACAGGCTTTGCCTCAATATCTTCTTCCTCCTGAAAGCCCCTGTCCAGAAATGCTGGATTTAAACCCTTGCCCAGGCAAGGAGCTCCCCAGTTTCTGGAGTATGGACAGCTCTTTAATTAACCCCATTTGTGGCCTGACCTCTCTTTGCTGTCAGATCTGTTTTCACTTTTTATTTCCTCCCAAACATGACCCTGATATTTATGACTTCAGAAGTGTAAGTTTAAGTAACTTGAGGAAATTTAGAGATTAGCAGTCTTGATGCAGAAGTGTGTAAGTTCCAGCAGAGAGGGAACATATCCCAAAGGACCTGAGGAAATCAGTCTCTTTCTTCCTTACAATTCCTTGTCTTGAACGTGTGACATCCCATCTCATGTTCATCCAGGAGTGTGTTCTCACCAGTCAATACTTTTTTTTCAATATGCTGTTACTATTCACATATCAATAAAGCTACAGAATTAATATATTCATATAAAATGGACTTTTCACAGTGTTTCTTACATACTATTTTCACTAAACACAAGGTCAGATTATAGTTCACTAAAAGCACTTTAAAACCAGGCTTAGTTTTCAGGTCTTGAACACACGAGTTACCCAGCATTTTCCTCTCCTACCCAAAGCAAATTTTGATAATTGAGAGTCTTCTTGCTTGACACAATCCTCCAAACACCATTTATGTGGGATGACCGGCCTCTGAGCCACACGTGCACAGATGTCTCATCTTTCAACATTTAGCCTGAACCAGGGCCACAGACACACCGGGGATCATCTCCCTCCTCATCTGTCTTCATGTCACGGCTTGCTGCCCTGCTGATAGGTTACTACCTAGATACGTCCACCATGCCCCAGGCAGTGCCCCTATCTCAAGAGACATCTATGAGCCATTTGCAGATCCAAAGCGAATCCGCTTTATCCTGTATGGATATGCGTTATCCAGCCTACCCAGGGTGAATTTTAAGTGGCGCATAAGCGCTGTGTAATCATTGTTTTGTGTGCTATTTACTCATGTTTTAGAGAGATACCGCCCTCTGCATGGCTGGGGTGTTCCTCCATTTGTATGGTAATGACTCGGTGGGAAGGGGCCCTTTTTTGCTCTGCTCCCTGCCCGGCCCTGGTGCCTCTGATAGCTGAGCCAGGCCCCCAGCAGCAGAGCCGCTAATGAAGGTAGGGGAGATGAGGACAAAGAGCCCCGCCAAACCTTCAGGGAGAAATCTGCATCTGAAAGTGCCTGCTGGAAACGGGCGCGATGCCAAACAGCAGGGAGAAGGGGGACGCGCTGGGATATAAAGGAGGGCATGCTATTCTCTTTCTCTGTCTTTAAGTCACCTAATATTCGTTAAATAAAAATTTAAATTTAAAAAAAAAAATAATAAAAAAAAAAGGAAACAAACAAGGGGAACGGTTTGGTTTGGCAGCTGTGCGTTTTATATCCGTATCCCAGCAAATGCAACACCTTCTCTCCCACCAACCTGCCAGCTGCTGCTACTCTTCCATTACTGCAAGCATTCTCCTCTTCCACGTCTCCACAACCATTCTCCTGTCCATCTCTTCGTAAGAGTCTCTACCAACAGATGAATGTGCTGGATCTGCAGTGGCCCCAGGATGCAGCAGTCCAGGCTGTGCCTTCTGAGCACACAGGTGACTGAAGCACTCATTTTCAGGGATCACTTTCTTCTGGGCAGTGTAGGCTATGCAGCTGAGCACGATGCCCACAGCTCAGGACACAGCAACCACCGCTGCTCACCGTTTGCTATTCCGCTGAATGGGTTTCGTTTTGCAGTTCCGCCTCCATCCATTCCTACTCCCCTGCCGTGGGGAAGGTGTCCCGTCCTTTCCCACTATGGTCACTCTGCATGCCCTGCTGCCTCCAAGAAAAGAAAGCTTCCTCCAAGAGACTTCGGGTCCTAATGTGTAATGGCATCCCCTGCTGAACACAGGTCAAAACACACAGCTCACATCACAAGAGAAAGGGGAAGCAGATCAGCAGCAGCAGCAGATTCATCAGTACTCACATTCACAGGGGACAAACTGCAGCAGGAGCCGGGATGACAGGGAGGAACGGCATATCCAGCCAGCACCAGGGGATAGCATAATGCTGCAGCAAAAGCCTCTGGGCTCCCTCCCCTACTCCCCTTTTAGTAGCTAGGCTGGTTAATAGGCAACAGCCCTCCCTCTGGAAAAAAATGATAAAAGGATTATATGTTGGCCTAGAGTGAAAGAGTTCAACTGGGAAGGACCATCTTCCCCCAGCAATCCATAAATTATGCTGATCTCCAAAGCCGGTGCTCAGCATGGTGGGAGGAGACCTTCAGGCCCCTCGGTGCGAGTTTGGTAACTGTGTGTGGATCACAGCCCAGGGGCCCTGGGCTGAGAACCTGCCCTCAGCTCCCCCAGTGCCAGGAGCACCCCAGCTGAGGCTCATCCAGGACTCATCTGCAAAGACTAAGAAAGAGGAGGAGTGGTGATTGACATGGTAATACAGCATCTCCCGTGCAAAACTGCCCTCAACCCCCTCTAGCATTTTCATAACCAAATACACACCTTGTTTTGCACTGTAAAGAGCATGGGAATGAAATGTGATAATGAGACATAACGAGATGCATGTGTGAGACAAGCTGTGGACAGGCAGTGAACATAAAAAGAGACATGTTCATGTGCACATACGGGAGAAGTGGCAGATTTCTTATAATTTGGCAACAATAATCATGACAATAACTGAATTCTTTTTTATTTTCCATCCTCCATGCACTTTTGTGTCTCTTGAGAAAAAAAGCAAATGGTCATTTGCAATGAACAAATGACCAAGAGCAAATGAGGCTTTCTATTCAGATTCTTATAACTAGGGTTCAGTGAGCCCTGCCAAAAATGTCCACTAAAATCCACTTATAAGATCAGGCAAATTTATTCCATCTCTCTTCCTGCCTCTTGTAGTCTGTATTTTTTTTCTTTCTTAAAAGGAAGAATGATGCATGGAAAGCCTACAAGAATGCATTTTAGAGAGAATATTGGAAAATATCAATCCAGAATTCCCTTTTCATAATCTATGGCACACCCAGTGTTAAAAGCTGCTTCCACTTTATCAGAAATCGGAACCAATGTCAGACCTGCCTCTGTTTCTTACACGTGCAAAATTAATACCAGTAAGCTTCATCTCAGAAAGGACTTTGAGAGATTGTCTAGCAGATATTTTCAAATGATAAATAATAGGGGGGAAGCAATACTGTCTGGATGGTGTACCAGCTGAAATAGAGGCAATATTGGTTCACAAAACTCTTTTCTAATTATTGACATACTGCAACTACTCAGCATGAAAGGTAAAAAAAAGTTATAACCTGTCCATGTCCTCCTCTCTTAGGACTGTTCCCAGTACTAATTTCAGCAGAGGAGCATTCTGAACTGAAATCCTCTGGCTTTTCTACTTAAAAGAACTCAAAGGCTGCACAAAATGTTGCAGGTTTTCTGAATTTTTTGCAGTAATACTTTTGTCCTTCTGCCTTTTTGCGAGGCCAGGGATCCACAGCAACAGCTCTTTAGCTGAAAGCCTGTTGTAAACTGAACCAACAGTAGCAGATGCAGAAACAGATTTCCCTTGGGAAATAGTGTCAAGTCAGTCTGACAGCTGTAGTGGCAAGTACTAGCAATGCTCATTGCCCTTGTAAATCTTGGGGATAAACACCCTAACATGTCAATGACTGATGGTGGAGACTGAGTGGAGGGTAGGCGTTGTAGTACACAGTGTACACTCCTGCGCTCTCATCGTGCAAAAATGGCAATGAATGATCGTTTCCATTGGGCAGGGTGTAGCTGCCTGTGCTGTGTCGCAGAGCTCGTGGGCAGGCAGTGCTGGGCTGGGTGCAAGGCTTCTAGGTGAATGTGTCATGATGCTCAGCGTTCATTGATGCTTTTACTCCCTTGTATTTGTTGCTGTGCAGGTGAATGCCTCCTCTTGTTGGAGCAGAAATTGTTTATGCATAGCACGGCGCCAAGAGCCGTGCAAACCCTAAAATGTGGATATGATTCATTCCTGCTGATGGAAGCAAACCCATGGCATAAGAGAAGGAAATTATTCTGCTTCTTTCCACCATGGCATGGAAGTCTTTATAACAGGCTTGAGGGATTTCTAGTCTGGCTTTGCTCCCTATTAGAAAGAACATTCCTCTGCTGCAGCCTTGCAGAAGTTGGGCTGGCTGCACACCCTCTTCTGGGCTGAGACGTGTACCTGTCTCATGACAGTGAAGCCTCTCTCTAGGCAAATTTTTCCTCTCAGCTAACCTTCTGGATACCATCTTTTTGCCCTTTATGCCCTAGAGGGCAAGGAAATTCCTGATGGAACATCAACAACGAAGGGAATTTCATTGGTGAAACCAGCAACCTGCTTTTCATTGTTACTTTTTACTCATGCCTGGATCATCTTGCAGTGGTTTCTATGACAACAGAAAAATTATTTCTTAACATAAATCAAGTTTGTCAGACTTTTACTTGTGCATTGCACTTCCTGAAGGCTAGAAAAGCAATTCTGAGACCGAAAGCAGACAAACTGATCGACTCGGTGAAAATGGAGTTACCAAGGATCTAAAATAGAAAAGATTCCTTGTTTTCCTAGGGAAATTTCCTCTTTGTATTGCATTGTTGTTGTTCGTTTAATTTTTGAGAAAGAAAAGCATGGGAATAGTGAATATCAGAAGTAATACACATATTTTAAATGCAGACACTTTGGGACAAATCAGCTGTCTTTCTAAGAAAAGAAGTGTGAATATTCAGTACAGAAACAACATAGGAAAAAGAAGAAAAGAGAAGGTTCATAGGAGCTCATTTTTAGAAAATGTAAAGAGGTTTCTGAAAATCACATTCTGTGCCTGTTTGATGCACAGGTAGTGATAATAGTAATTGGTAACCTGGTCCCCAGAATGCAGAATCATAAGTTTACCTTTTACTTTCACCTTGTTTCTCATCTTGTCCTCTGGCATCTTTTAGTTAGCCCCTAAAAGTATAGTTAGCATTAGCAGATTGCAACAACTGTTTTGCAGGCAGCTCATCCCTATGCCATGTGTTTCTGCTGCACAGCAATTAGCCTTTTAAAATAGTTTGAATTTTTTACAGACTGAGTGATGAATGGTAGCACTGTTTGAATGGTGATCTGTTTAATCTAGAATGATCATTATTTTTAGTTATGGCAAAACCCTTCCAGAAGCTTAGTGCAGTTTGTAGTATTGGTATAAGTTATTGGTCCTAGGCAGTGGGTTACTCTTGCTAATCTAAAATTGGTGGATAACAGGCTGTTTCAGCTGAGCTGTCTCTGACCACGGGGGGTACCCTATTCATCCTGTGCAAGAGAACAAACTCCACCCCTCGATACGGAGAATGGGCTATGGTATGAGTGTGGACAGGCATGTTGCCTGCTGTCCATAGCACAGCTCCTGTTTGTCTCAAAGAGAGTTTCACAGAATGAACAAAGGCAAAACCTCACCTTTTGCTGCAGAAGGTAATGGATTGTTTATTATCCCTTCACTCTTTCAGTATTTGATTCAGCGAAACTCAGTAGAAGTGATTTCTCTTCCCTTCCTTCCCATCTTCCTTTCTCTCTTTCTGCTCTACTTCCTTCTTGGCATCTCTCCTTTCTTCATCCTTCTCCTTCCAGCAATTCCAAGCCCAGCCTCAACTGCATCTTGGCTTTATTTCTATTCCTCTCCATCTGCTAAAATGTATTCATGTATTATGTATCAAATGTTGACATTTATAATGTTGTCAATAAGGTTTTGAGTCAAAGCCTGAAGAGAAACAAGCAAATTGGGCAGTGTTTATATCTCATCAGTATAATTTCAGACTATTTTTGGACTGAAGAAAGGAAACACTGCACAGTTTGGACCTACTAGGAAGATTTCCTGAACAACCATGATAGATAAGAACAATTTTTGTACTTTAATGGAAGTATAAATGCCAAAGAATGTGGTGGTTCTCTATGGTTAACTCATGAATCAAGGTGACTCAGTATTTCAAGAATCCTGTATCAAAGTAAACATATGCCACTGCAGCAAAGTGAATGTGCAGTCCTTTTGTAACAGCCACATCCCCACATATGCATGACTGGGAGTGGGGCTGTGTTCTTAAAGCTGCAATTCCACAGCATTTAGTGTATGATCTAAAGCAGGGTTTCCCTCCACCTTTCCCTATGTGCTCTCTCCATTCGTCTCTTCTCTTTGTGTGATCATACAGAGAGCCACTTAAGGGGGAGAAACGAGCAAATCATGTCATCAGGTGTGCAGAGGGGAAAAGAAGAAGCATTTCCTTCCAGTTCAGCTCTCCAGCTCACTGCAGGATTAGGTACAGTTTTTGCCAGTGTGAGGAAGAGGTGAAAAATCCAACCAGCAGTGTCGTGGGGCAGAGGGGCAGGTAGTCAAGAGGTACCAGCAACCTTGGTCAGCTTAGACTCTGACAGAACTGCAGACTCAAGTGGAGATCTTGAAAATCTCAGGCATGCCTCAGCTGTATCTCGTGTAAAAGCATGAGAGGTGTCAAACTTGCTCCAGAAGCGTTGTGGCATTAGGGAGGCTTAAATTTACAGCCCTGTTTACCATTTCTTCTCTCTGATGTATTGATTGCTACTCTTCCTCCAAGCTGTTTGCTATGCATCACACTTTGATTTTAGGAGAGGTCTCAGACAGCTCTGGATATCTTGATAAGACAAATTTCTCCTGCTCTACAGATTTATTTGATTTATGTTTATGGGATGCCCATATCTGACTGGATATGAACTCCATATACACCAGAATAATTTGATTGCAAGTTCCATAGGTCTTCCAATTACAAGATGCTACAATCAGATAGAGGCAAAATATAAAATAGGATCAGGCACAGCACCAGTCAATACTTATTTTTCCCAATATGAGATTTTTTTTCTATTTCACCCAATAAAAGGTTCAGCACTTGGAAGAAATGGAACAAAATATGATAGAAATCCTTAGGTGTGATTTCCTCTTGCTAAAAAACAACTGAAACAAACTGAAATTCAGCTTCTCCATTAACATGATGAAACAAAGTAAGAACTAGGAAAGGTAGACTAACAAGTACATGGCTGAATCTGGAAGAAACAGAGGTGAAAAGAGGTTATAAGTGAGAAGAGAAAAAACAATGGTTTTCTGAATGCTTCAGTTAGTCAAAGCCCTGCACAAATGCCCAGCTAAGTGGACTGTGTGCTCTTTACTCTCTGATCTTGGTCTGCAAATGATTCATGGCATTCACTGATCCACTACACCAGCTTGCCAGTCAGTTCTTAGGGAATCACAGTTTCTCTTTTTTGCACTCCATCCTTGCTTTTACTTAATTCAGTTAATCTCTCAGTGGTGTATTTGCAAATGTGAAAGAAGCAGCAGTGAAATGCAGAAGAGCTCTCTGTCTGTGTATGGCCCTTCTGCCACCCTGCCTTTGTGTTTAAATGTTTTCTCTTGTGTTTGGTTCTTGCTGCTCCTGGTCTCTTAAAATATATCTAATTTTCTCTAATAATTTTACAAACATAGACTCAACCAAAGGACACTCTCCAAGGCAGAAAAGGTTCTGCTTTATTTGCTCTTAGAGGTCACCTACCCTGAATATTATATTCACAATTTATTTTAAAATTGCTGTTTAAACATTCTAAGTGGTTCAATCCATACATAATGTCCTAAGAAAAAGACCTGGCCTTGAAACATTCTGAGGACCACCCAAGAATTGCTGAGTATTTCCCACTTCCATGAGAACTGATGGCTCAAAGTAACCCCCTGTGCTGTGCCTTGACTCAGAACAGGACTGTGAGGCTTCACCCTGGTGCTTCTGCTTCCCACCTTTCCTGTTTGCTAAGCATCAGCTGACAGGTACCAACCAGTACCTGTGGTTGCATTTCTTCAGGTGTGTCTCAAAGAGAAAAGAGCTCAGCAGCACAACCTGCTGAGCTGTTGATATCAACCTGAGCTGTTGATAGCTACAACAACCTCTTGCAGCTATCCAGTCAAAGGAAATTAAATGTGGGAATATTTGCAGGAAAATTCCAAATCCCACCCCTCAACAGGTGAGCACAAGCCTTTTTTTTGGAGAACATGTTCTGTGTCAATCACAAAGGGGTTACAGTTTAAATGTATCATTCTGGTGTATGTGGCATCCATGACTTTTCATCCACCACAGGATGATCCTGTTCCATTGGAGGATGATACCTGTCTGTCCTAAAATGAAGGCAAACCTTCTTCTCTCAGGAGGTGAATTCCAAAATGGAGCCAACCTACATGTGACTTACAAGAAGTAGTGTATTATTTAGTTTCCCTTTATTATTTATAGTCACCAGGACCCATTAAAGCTCTGAAGCTGCACAAATGTTTGCCAAACTGGAGCTGTATTCTTTTAACTCATAGTGCACCTGGCAACACAATCCAACATCTCATGATAGACACCTGAGGGTATTGTCAGGGGAAAAACAGAGATGCTGTGAAGTGATTTCGAAAGGAATCAGAAGTGTTCAGTCATGAAGCTAATATTTGGCAAGGGAAAAGTGACAGTCTGCAGAGAACACAAAATATATTTTCAGAGGATAGTGAATGGAGAGGGATATAACAAAGCCATGCCAGATGGCAGAACCAACAAATGAGAAAATAAACTGTACCACTCACTGGAATTTTACATGGCAATACATCATCTAATGGGCTCTAATCTCATCTAGGTAGGCTGGAATAACTCCATTAAAATCAATGAACTCAGCAAGTCCAGCTGGGGACATGGAGAAAGATGTGTCTTTAGCAAGTCTTTTTGTTTAAGCCACACTTTGGTGCTTTCTATGCTGTTTGTTTTCCTCTTGTAACACACTAAGGGCCAAATTAATTTTCCAAGGTTGTCCAGTGCCCAACCCAATCAGCATCATTGCTGCTCCTGTCAGAACCAGCACATGGAGAAGTGCAGCAGACTGCAGCAAGATGCCCATGCTGGGCAATGCTAACAAATGGTAGCCACACAGAAGCAGACTAGAGCCCCAAAGCAGCCTCTGAGCTGGCCTGCCCTCGCCAGGACCGGCAGGACAGCCCAGGACTGGCAGGGCCAGGGGTCCCAGGGGTGCTTGGGCAGGCGGCGCTCCCAGGGAGATGTTACACCTCATCTCCTCTGCAGACCAGCTGCTTCTGCTCCTCCATTGTTTCCAGAGGAGCCAGGAACAGGCAATTACAGACCTGCACACACGCTGGCCAATCTGTTGCCCCATTATGTCCCTCGATCTGCCCTCTCTGTGTCTAATGGAGTAGTGAAGTCAGACACGGGGCACTCTGCATTCAAAGCACGTGAGCAATTTTAAAGGAAAAGCAAAGCTTTTGACAAGCAGGAACTTTGAGGGAGCTAAAAATTTTATTTTATGGCATGTAAAACACATGCTTTTGATGAAACGACCTACTCATATGCAACAGACGACTTGCAGAAAAACACCAGTGCTAAGCACAGGGCAATTTGAAGGGAAACAGGTCTCCTGAGAGTTTTTGCAGGTTTTGCTTAAATTTTCATTTGGCAGCATGGATGCAAGAGAGGAAACCACCTGATTTGTTTTTCACTCCAACTTATTTTTCCAGACCTCTGCAAGTCAGAACCCACCACAGACAAAATTCTGGAGCAAATATGAGCTACATCAGACCTCCAGGTAAATGGATACCTTGGCTCAGAAAGATCAGTGCTCTCAAAATGAGTCACTCTTGTTATTCCCTCCCTCAGATTGCAAATTACATTTATTGAGATTTTCTCTTTATTTTTTACCCATCATCAAATGACCTTTAGCTGTGTGGGCAACACCAAATAAATATGACCCTGTCATATTGTGGGTTAAGAGGAAAAGCCTAGGAAAAAAAGCAAGAGTTGATGTAAATACACTGCCAAGCAGCCCATGTACTCATCGACTAATCTCAGGCAGGCCTCCTGAGAAGTTTATCAAGTTAAATGCTCAGTTCTTTCCCCTATTTTCCCATTTTTCCTGTTGCCTTTGGATTTGCTACCTATTCAGAATAGTTGTCTTGGTAACTTTGGAACCACATGCTGGCTCTTCTGGCTGACTTTTCCAGAGCTGTTCCATTCCTGACCACTGCAGTACAGGAGCAAAGCATTATGAATTGAAGCTTAATGAGCCCATTATTCAACTCCTCTCTAGATACAAGATGTCCTAATTTATGAACAATGTGGAACAGTTGCTGAGTTTTTTGGCATAGTGAGAGCCTCTCTCTGGTCCTCCTCACAATGATAATAACCATAAGAACACAAATATTAAGGACCCATTAGTTTTCCAACACCTTTTTGCAACACCTTCAGAAGTCACCAGGACCATTTTCTATTTCCCAATGAAAAGTCACTTATTGCTGTCAGTAGGGAACCAATGAATTGTTTCTCTGAGTTGGCAGTGAAAAGAGACACAGGAATAACTTCAATAGCAATTTTAGGTATTTTCCCCATACTTTTTAGGGCAGTATAGATGTATGTCCTAAATGTTCTCTTTAGGTTAGCTGTGCCCATTTGTGTTTGTGCTGGAATGGCTAAAGCAGTACAGCTTGTGGGCACAAACAGTTATTAACCTTGGAGAAAATACAGAAGAGCCTCTGACAGCAAGTTCTAGCCTGAACTTCCTGTAACCTGCCTGTGCCTGCTGCACCAGAAGGAACCTTGGGAGAATGACAGAAGGCATCTGAGTTTCAATAAGTCCCTTTTCTCTCACGGTGGAAGTCCTTTTTCAGAGTCTGTATGGAAGAATAGCCTTGAGCAGGCTGCTCCCTCCTCACTCCACAGGTGCCTGGGACCTCATCAAAACTGGGGAGTTTGAGAAGAAACTGGTTCAAGTGATTTTGAAAAGCTCTGGGCAAGGAAGCCTCTGTTGCAATGTACTCTCTTTTCTCTACATGTGCATTTATTTTATGTACAGGCTGGAATTAGAAATCTTAGTCAGAAAGGCAGACTTCTGAATGAAAATCAGTCCTGAGACTAAGGAGGAAAAGGTTGGCATCCTCCACTTAGTCAATGGTCGATGATAGGCATCTTCCAAAAGCCTTTCAGCCCACCAAGCTTACACTCCTCTTTTAGGATGTGATAATTGTCCCCAGTGGTGGACAGGTCTCCACAGGCTATAGAAATAAACTCTGTGTCAAGGTTTGTGTATCTAAAAGACTAAATTTGGTATCTAGGAGACTAAATTTGGGTAAAATGAATGTTCTCCCACATGAAAAGATTTTATTAGTACTTTGATCACCACAGATTGCACTCAACTTGGTAACTGTAACCCCTCATTTAGTATTGCAGCCTCCATTTCTTGGGCATTGCCTTTCTCCACTGACGTTGGAAGAAGCCTAAGGTTGGCCATTTTGGATTACAGAAGTCAAAACCTGTCTTTCCTTTCTCTCCTTCAAATGACCAGGGCTGTCAAACCTTGTGTTGGAGACAGCATTTTAACCCCAGAATAATTTTCATTTCTTATTTAAACATACATTTCTTTGCCTCTGCTCGAGCTGCCTGTATCTCAGATTTTGGCAACCATGACAGGAAAAGAACTGTGTGGGACTGGGACTAGAAGAGGTTGCTGTGCCACAAGAGGAGTCATGAGTGTCTCAGGGACGAGCCAAGGTCTTTGGAAGTGACTGGGTTCACCAATTCTGCTGGAACATGGATGGGTGTTACCAGCACTTGGAAACAGATTTGCAATATATATTTAGTTGCATGACAGCCAGGCTTCATTTGCCTCTGAGGTACCCTATCCATGCCAATATTATTTGTGAGTTTAATCTTTATAGCCTAATTTTCAAAGATAGCTGTCTCCTCCAGCCCCAGTGACTAAAATTGTACTTTGGGGGATTTACTTCCTGTGAATTCTTAAATAATTGCTCTATTGATTACACAAGGGGGAAATATTGCTGCTGTATGTAAGAGCTGTGGGATTGGACTCTTGAGGGTTAAGATTCTCCTGGCTGTGATCATCTTCCCTGTTTGGTCAGCTCCAACAAATTGAAGACAAGCAGAACATCAGCGCACAGTACACAATTACATTTCTGACACGTTGCATCTTGCTGTGCTATCTCTTCTTAAATCAGAACCTGTTTTCACTCTTATAATTTAATAAAGCATGATATGAAGCCTTGAATAGAATGCATTTCTTTAAAATTTGACTAAAAATAGTTTTCCTTCCACAGTTAGCTCATGTCTTTTTTGCTTTGTTTTATGGTCAGTTGACTTCCATTTCACACATACACATATTTTATTTATATTTTATTTTCATACAAATGAGATCTCTGAATTATTAATTTACTTTGTGATTTATTTTAGTATTTTCCTTATATGAGTTCTCAGAAAAAGAGTTGGCTGTTATGTAAATGGACATTTTGCAGACATAGGACCTCTTGTTATACATAAACATAGTCAAGTATATACTTTTATGCTTTTCATTTGGAAAGCAATAGAGTTAGTGGCAGCTGAGGAAGAGTTTAATTTATATACTTTTGTCACCTCTGGGCTTTGTTAATCTCTGTGACTGTAGGTTTGCAAAATAAAATGTATAAATTTGTTCACCAGACATAACATAAGGCCCCGCACTAAGAAAAAACTGGGTTCTGTTCCTACTGAGTTGGGTACCTGAAGTGAAGCTGTGGGAAAAGCTCTATTTTTTTTTTCAGCCATCTAAGACAACAGGGCTTCAAGGCCTAATTACATTATCTTCTGCTTCCCAAGGTTTTCTGTTAACTCTGGGAAATGGACATCTGCTGGGAACTCTCTGTATAATTCCTGGTCAGATGGTTGGCCCCTTCATGCTCCACTTATGTCTTAAATCCCTTTTCTGTGTACAGTGCAATTTGGTCTCTTGTCCCAGCATGGATTGTCCATTCTTATGACTACACTTTGCAGCACAAAACCTGGGCATTCTTGTAGGCAAATGTTCATGATAAAGTAAAAGTAATGTTTTAAAGAGAACTGTATCTCTCTAGAGTTTCTCTGCCATATCTGTCAAAAACCAAATTGCTTAAGGAGAGTGAGAAGGGAATTTGCATTCCCAAAGTTCAGTCAAAGAAAAAAAGCCCTGCCCATGCTGCCTCATTAGCCTGGCATTGGTTTGTGGACCAAGTACCAGCAGGGCCCATGTTTTGTTCAGAGGAGCTGTGACTGATTATCAACAGTGATGGGCCTGATGACTCCTGAGACCTGAGGAGACCTGCATGGGATCAGCACTGGAGAACAGAAAATGCTCTTGGCACAAATGATCTCATTAGTGAGATTTATTAGTGTAAAGAAGACAAATTTGAATGTGTCAGTTATATTCCAAGGAAAACCCCTTTGTGACAGGATGCTTCAAGAGCACAAAACCTTTAACATATTTACTCTGTTAAGGATATTCAGGATATTCAATGCATTAAATGTGGTGGTGAAAATGAATAAGGAGAGAAAAGAAAGAAAAGAAAAGAAAAGAAAAGAAAAGAAAAGAAAAGAAAAGAAAAGAAAAGAAAAGAAAAGAAAAGAAAAGAAAAGAAAAGAAAAGAAAAGAAAAGAAAAGAAAAGAAAAGAAAAGAAAAGAAAAGAAAAGAAAAGAAAAGAAAAGAAAAGAAAAGAAAAGAAAAGAAAAGAAAAGAAAAGAAAAGAAAAGAAAAGAAAAGAAAAGAAAAGAAAAGAAAAAGAAAAGAGAAAAGAAAAGGAAAAGAAAAGAAGAAAAGGAGAAGCAGGAGCGAAGCTTAGATTTCATGTATGTTAGAAGCTGTGCCTATTGACTCAAAAAGCTGTAACATCAGTTAAAGGGATTCTGAACTTGTTTGCAGAAGGATACACTTTCAACAGACTTGCAGAAATCTGAAATATTAGAGTGACATTAAGACCACTTGATTACACCTCACCATATCAATACAACTTTTCACGAAGCATTTCTTAGAATGTCCAGAAATCTGCTGAACAACAGGGTTCAAATATTTCCTCTCACTATTAGGCCACTATGACTGAAAAAAAGAAAAAAAAAAAAAAAAAAGGAAGCAAATCAAATCATGGTGTTCTGTGCAGTTTAGCAGGGTAGCCAAAAGGACATCTGCCAAGTGGCAGAAGTTCAGCCATGGATTCCTTTGTCTCTTAATCAAAGGGAAAACAATGGGAAGAGATGTTCTCTTACACTGCTGCACAGTAGCTCATTTTTTGTACTTTGCACTTGGAAGGAGACCTGATACTGGTAAACCTGATCTCCAAAGAGACCTCCACAGAGAGTATAAGCACTGAGCGCTTAAAAACTCCTGCAAGACAATTAAGATGCCTGATTTCATCACATGGTGATAGAGCCAGTCTGTCAGCAGTATGTAAGTGCCAAAACAAGAGTCTCTGGGAAGCCATCCCTCATCATGGACATAGTCAGAGATACCTCAGGAGGTAGGAACATTCCAGTTTACTCAACAGTTTGAAGCCTCCTTGAAGTTCCAGCAGGGACTTCAGAAGGTAAAGTCCTGGGTACGTTGAACTTCTGCTAAGAGCCTGGTTCTACTTTAAAGGACAACCCTATGGAAACCTAACAAAAGAGCTGTGTTTCATAGAAACATCCCACCTAACATTGAGAAAATGGTATGGAGAACCATGACTGAACACTAGAATTGTCAGTGTTACAACCTGTCCCTTGGTCTGTCACAGTACCAGTCTGGCAGGGCATACTTTAGGCAGGCTGAAAGGAAATTTCAAACAGCCTGTAGCTTCCATTAATGCATATTTTAACCTATTTCTCCCAGCATCTCTGTAGTCTCTCCCAAGCCAGTGGTCTTTTGTGTTTTATCCCATCATCGTTCTCCACTCCCACCCAACTGCCTAAAGCAACACTCTTTCTTTTCTGATACCTCTTTCCTGTGGAGTCTGAGAGAAGGGAAATTCTGCTCCTTCTCTGTAAATCCCCCATTTACTCTGAGAAAGACATTATCAAATTTACTATCAGCTAAGCATTGCCTGGTTCAGGTGATTCCTGAAGACGATGGGAGGTGACAGTTTGGAGAACAGCCACAGCTCTACTTCCATACCTGGATTATATCTTTTTCCTGCTACAACAGGCAGCAGGAATGTGACACAAATGTTCTCTTTTCACTGTCTTCAAAATGTGGCTAAGAATGCTACAACTGCAAGTTCATCAGCTTAATCAATATTAACAGTAATCATAAGAAATTTTTTTCAGGTTAAATGGGAAATGTTTTAATTTCAGATGAAGACCTTCAACCAGCACTTCAGCCATGAAGTAGATGTCTGCTGGTTGCTCATTATTTTGTCATATTTTAATTCTCATTTATAACTGGGTTGTATTCTTTTGAAAAGAAAAAAAAAAAACACAACAGAATATAAGGTTCCCCTGTTCTGGGTGGTGAATATTTTGCTGTACGGCTCATGACATTGGAATGTACATATATCCTACCTGAACAGAAAAACTATTTCCAGTTCCTCATCAACCATTAATAATGTTGTTAACCAATACCCGAGTGCTGTATCATAAACTGTGCTGATTTTTACTCTGCAGACTGCAGATCCCCATTACTTGGGGAAAAAAAGGGGGTTATGTAGGTGACTGTCTCCATTAATTAAGCTATTCAAATCCAATTAGCTTTTCCTAGAGGGTACTTTATCTCATTACAGCTCTCTTAACTTGAACAATAAAACAAACAAGCAGAAACTACAAACCCAATCTCGCTGTTCCCCATGTCACGATCAGTTAATGTCCTGCTCGCCAGAAAGTGAGCAGTGATGCTAACACGTCTAGTCAGGCCTGCTCTTGCCTTCGTCTAAGATGGGGAGCAACTCTGATGTTCATTAGAAACACTCATCACTGTCACTGGAGAATGCCAAGCCACACCACAGCAGCAGTGGCCCACCATGGTCCTCATATTCCAGCAGCAAGGAGCTTTTGGATGTAACTTGCCTTTGTAGGCAATCACAAGCCTGGCTACTGCATTTAAAGGTGAGGCCAAAGTTCTGTTCTCGATTCAAAGGGCACTGCCTCTATGGTGAGAGCGTAGCACGTGTGAGGATTTCCAGGACTAAGGCTCAACATTGTTGTTTCTCACACGGGATTTCACCCAGTCATACGGAAGTGAAATGCTACCACACACTAAGTTGTTTTGCCATCTGGACACTGCAGGAAGAATTTTGCTTCTCATAAACAGAGTGAGAACATCTTTCCTCATTAGCTAGGTCACTGAATGGCCAGCTATCGTGCCATGTTATAACATACACGCTCCAGTGCCTAATCACTTCAGACCAATAGCCTCCAAAATACAAAAAATAAGGACAGATCCATAATTTTACATTTCTTAGCTGAAAGATACCCTAAACTCATGTTCAGTGCTACTTGGCACTGTGAATGAGCACCATTCAGGTCATTTACTCAGCAGTGACAGTGATTGGCAGCTCTAAGAGAAATACCCAGATGTTTCTGTTCATTTATTGCCACCTTGCAGGACTCTGGCAGCTGATTGTAATCCAAGAGACGACTCATAAAACCAAAAAGAGAGGGTAATAAAGCCCACATATGCTGGGAAGCCCATGAGAACAGGGAACAAGCTGCTCTGTCAGTGACTCAGAAGCCACCTCCTCCCTTAAGAGTAATTTTATGGTTTTTTTTTGTTAGAGGGCAGAATTTGAATTAATGAGAGACTTGATGGATATAAGTAATAATATTTCTATTTAGGAATTTGCATAGTCAAGAAAAACAATCTAAACAATCTATGAGTGCTCATAAAAATGAATAGCCCCTGAACTAGAACCATGTAGGACTTGGCAAGTTGGACCTCTAAACCCTTTCGCCCTTAGCAGCTGCAATTGCTGGCATGCAGGTGGAACTCAGTAGTTGCCAGGGATGGAGCAAACTGTGAATTGGTTTCAAGACTGAATGTCACCAACAAGCCTGAGAGAGAGGAAAGAAATATGCCAAAATAGTTTTAAATTAGAGGATTTCAAAACACTTGTCATTGATATCAAAAAGGACAATTTGGCACACAACTCCTTTCCTCCTCTGGTCTCTGAGGCAAAGCCTTTGTGTCTGCAGTCTTGTTTCATACCATATCAGATTCTGCAGTAGTGCAAAATTGCATGTGTTGACCCTTCTTTTTGGCCTGCCCTTCTTCCACAAGTGATGAAATTGCAAACTGCATGGATAAACAGCAACTTGGAGATCAGCTCTCTGTAATCCTAGTTTCCTTCAGTGCATGGACTCAGAAGGGACAGCATCACAGACCTTGTTACTTTATCAGATGACCTGGGTGGAAGCTGGGAGTGCTGTGAAGGCCATAGCTGGAGGCAAATGGGGGGAAGTAGGACAAAAATATGTAGGAATTCAATATCTATTCGTTCTGTTTCTGACAGAGCAACGTGTTTGCACAAGACAACACTTGCAGCAAACTTCAGCACCAGGGCCTGCTTTGTAATGCTGGTGAGCCCTAACAGCAGAATCTCCCTGTGACATTTGAATGGTTAAAAAGGTTTTGTTTCACAAACTAAAGAAAGTATTACAAGTATTATTATGATTAATGGATGTCATTATACTGCCCATTTCCTAGATGTAGTGAATTTTAGCCAACGTACATCAACCCTTTGTGCAGTCAAAAATCATTGGATATGAAAACACACCAATCTAAGGAATGTGCAGAGCTACAAGACAGGCACATGAATTTTAGATGCCTGAGACAGTCTCAGTGTCAATGACATGTCCATGCAACACATACCCAGAACCCAGTATGGGCAGCATTGGGGGAAGCTGAGTTGGGCAACTCTACAGAGCTCAAAATAACCATCCAGGGAGAAGAGCAGAAATGACATGCATCAGACATGCAGTCATTTGGCTGAGCCCTGAATCCTTCATCCATTCCAAAGACAACTTTGTAGATGACTAAATGACAGGTTTGCTTTTGGAATGCAGCATGTACTGCTGATTTGAAGGGATGGTGCCACAATTGATAAATTTGACAACCCCTATTTAGCTGGCCCCTCAGGGAGATTGTGACCCTGGGGGGAAGATGGTGTTATGAGTAATAAAATGAT
>WBNO01011464.1:0-22765 GCA_013400575.1 Peucedramus taeniatus
ATTTAAGCATCTGGGTTGAATCTTTTCATCCTCTGCCTTCTTTTAAAGATAAAATTACAGAGGAAAATTCCTCTTGGAGATCCAGATGTGTCCTGATCCCGAGCAAACAGAGGTTGGCTCCCTGCAGGAATTACAACACAAGGGACCAAAAAGTTCTTTTACAAGAACTGCAGAGTGTACCTGGAGAATGGTAAAGTGAGGGAAGAGTTGTGGGATGTGGGCTCTGGAAGGTGGGAATAGGAACTGGGAGGGACCTGGAGCCCTGGGATTCATTCCCTGCTGGGTGGATTTGTGAGGGCCTCAAGGACAGGTCTGCACAAGAAGTTGCACCCACTTAACTCCAGGTTTTAAATCCGTGGAGTTAAACCCCCTAGGCAGAAGCCTACGAATGGAATCCTTCCTGAAGAATCATGGAATGTTTCAGGTTGGAAAAGGCCTCCAAGGTCGGCGAGTCCATCCCAGCAAATCCATCCAGTCCCATTCAGTGGTGGCTGCAGCTCCCCTGCAGTGCCAGGTGCTGGGAAGGATGAAAGTTTGACAAGAAAGTCTCACAGATGTGTGTGCTGGGCAGAAAGATTGTTGGATGTAGAATCTGAGAATGAAATAGAGATGGAAGCAAGTTTTGATACAGAAGAAAAGGATTGCTGAGCCAGTCTCACTGGATAATTAAGAAGGCAAATGGTTTTTTAGTTAGAAGGGGTTTTTATGGCTTAGAGCAAAGGATAAACCCACCACAAACAAGATGTTTTTACCAAGCAGAAAGATTCCACAGGCAAACAAGACTTGTCAATGTTGCAAGTAAAAAAAAGGTCTCAGAATTTTCCACTGCAAGAAAACTGAAAACCAACTTCCAGCTTAAACTGCAATGTACTAGCTTTTAGTGACTGGAGAATGCTAACATGAATATGGTAATTGTAGGAGTTCTGATGGGCTAGAGGTAAAAGTTAAGGGATAGATTGGTTCTTCTGTGTTAAGATGCTCAACAAAGAAAAGTATATAATGCATTGTAACCAAAATTAAAGTATATAATGCACTGTAACCAAAATTAAAGGGTCTCTGGGCTTGTCTGCAGCTGGAGCTGACAGCTGGAGGCAAAGGCTCTGTTGCCCATGACCCTGGGCTGCTGTGACACCTTGGATACAACAAACTGCATCCTGAAACTGCCTGGAGTCCTGCACACCTCATTCAGGCTCTTACTGCCAGGGGTGGCTCTGGTGGAGCAGGGATCCTGGACAAGGGGGGAGTTTTCCTCTGAAGCTCCAGGGCNTGCCCCATGAACAGCAGAGACCTGCCCCAGCTCTGACAGATGGGAATTGAGCACCCACCCCCAGGCACATCCTGCATTTCCAACCCAAGACCCCCACCACACCCACCACCAAACCACGCCCTCCAGAGCCACACCCCAGTGATGCTGAACTGGGATGGCGACTCTACCAGTCACCCTGATTTTCTCAAGTTTTCTCAAGCCTTCTGATGTTTGTATCTTTTGCACAGAACTTTCTCACACACTTTATGTAAATAACTGATTGTTTTTCATTCCTTTATGGGGGACGAGCAACCTGATGGATGTTGGGTTGCCCAGTGGCATTGAGGAGGTGGCACTGTCACCCTCCAATGACAATGGCATTTCAAAAAGATATAAATATGGAGTCAGATGTTTTAATAAAGAGTTTTTTAGTTTGCTTTGACCAGGACTGCTCCGTGTCGTGCTTGTGTCGCCCCAGGGTGACATATCACCTCCCTGAGCAGAGCTGAGCAAGTTTGGGAGTTAAATTCCAGGAAAATAGAGGAAAAGAAGGATCTGAAGCCAACAGAGGTTTTAATACAATCTATGGAATAATCTTCTTACCAAGGCCAAGGATGCCATTGTGCTTTCAGCTGACTGGGGAGGGTGACAGAAATTTTTGTCCCCTCCTCAGCCACCAGCTGTGACCAGTTTCTCTCTGTGACACCTGCAGAGGGAATTGGTACAAAGAGAGCAGTGGCCAGACCCAGCAGCTCCCTTTTCCTCAGCCAGAGGAATGGAAAATTTTACAGGAAAGCTTCCCAGAGAGGATATTTCATAGGAAAAATGAGAAGGAAAAGTGGGGTTTTTGGCTACACTTTTCTGTATGGAAGAGGGATTTTCCTCAAGGAATGGAGTGACAGGAAAAGGAGAAATGGTTTTAAACTGCCAAAGGGCAGGGTTAGATGGGATATTGGGCAGGAATTGTTCCCAGGCAGGGTGGGCAGGGGCTGGGATGGAATTGCCAGAGCAGCTGGGGCTGCCCCTGGATCCCTGGCAGTGCCCAAGGCCAGGTTGGACACTGGGGCTGGAGCAGCCTGGGACAGTGGAAGGTGTCCCTGCCATGGCAGGGGTGGCACTGGATGAGTTTAAGGTTCCTCTCAACCCAAACCATTTCTAAACTCATTTAAGACTTGGCTTTATCTCCTTCAAAGCCACATAGGATGAAAAATTGCTCAATCACACATCCCTTTTCCAGGATTACATGGAAAATAAGTAGGTTTGCACAGTAGAAAATATAAAGACCTGGCTCTTATCTGGAGGGATATTTTGACATATTCTGTTTCTTTAAACATGCTCCAAAATTTTTATTTTCATTCCAGTATGAACTCAAAATACACTTCAAATATTAAAACCTTGAAAAACTGCCCCAAAACAAAGTTCTACCCTGAGGTCAGACTGAGTTTGGTCTGCAGAGCATGGAAGAGCTGGGCAAAGGTTTTACTCCTAAAAAACACTCAGATTTCCTATCAGTTTTGTGGATAATGTTTTCCTAAATTTAACAGCACAGTTGGAATTCAGTGGATAATCTGATAAATCTGTTTCTGGAAATCAGACTTCCAGCATTAGATCCTTGACCTGGTGTTGGGATGAGAGCTTGGCTCTAATCAAAAGGAAAGAGAAATGAAGGAAATAGAAAATGTTGGAAGTTTAATTCAACCTGGAGGAAAGAGCAAACTGAGTCAAATCTGCAGCAGTTATGATGATTTTAATGTGAATTTTAGAGCACGAAAATTGCCAGAAGTCAAATCTGAATGAGATTTCTGGTGGCAAAAATCCTGCCTTTGCAGGTGGGGGAAACTCTGAGGGTGAGGAATTTTCACTCCAATGCCTTCCTGCACATCCCAGGCTCCTATTTATGGGACACTGAAAGAGGAACAGCTCTGATCTCTGCTCCCTGTGACCCCACAGGACCTGAGGGAATGGCTGGAGCTGGGCCAGGAGGGATTTAGGTTGGATTTTGGGGAAAGGATCTTCCCTCAGAGGGTGCTGGCACTGCCCAGGCTGCCCAGGGAATGGGCACGGCCCCGAGGCTGCCAGAGCTCCAGGAGCCTTTGGCCAGCACTGCCAGGGATGGACAGGCTGGGATTGTTGGGGGGTCTGGGCAGGGCAGGGGTGGGTGGGTGATCACTGTGGATCCCTTTCTGTTGGAACCCTGGGTGCTGAGAGTTTGAGACTTTCTGTGCTGCCAGGCTCTGACCCCCAAGAGAACACTGCATTGACCTGAGGCCGTGGAGAAGCTCCCAAAATGGAATGACAGAACTGGGATTGTGGCTGTGGAGTTTGGATAGAAGTGTGGAACATCACAGGGTGGGAAACTCAGAGTTTCAGGGTTTAGAATACAGGAATAGATAGAAAGCAAGGTGGAGGTTTTAGGGTGGAGGCTGCTCCTTCTTCTTCACCTTCTTCTCCATGGCTTTGGGTGGTTTTGTGGGATTGGATAAAAAAGTCCCCATTGTAGGCACAGGTGGTTGTTATTGGGTTAAAAGTGAAAATAATTGAGGTGTCATTTCTTAATTGCACAGTTTATCCTTCAAAGGCCTTGCAGAGAGAGAGACAGGGCTCCATTTTTAGTTTGTGAGAGTGAAGTGCTGCAGAACTCAGGGTTTGTGAGACTGGGACAGAGATAAGAACTAATAAACATCTGAGTCCAAACAAGAAATACATCTCACACATTTAATCCCAACCCTCACCTTAACAGAAAAAGAAGATAAAACCATGATACCTTCCCACTCAGGATATTCCATTATTCCATGGTATTCCAGGCTGAGAGAGATGGGACAGCTCAGCCCCAAGTAGGGAAGTTTGGGGACAATGTGGTTTTGGTACAGGAGAGTAAAGAAATCCCAGTGAGAGGAGGAGGAGAGAAAGACAATAAACAGAAGCACAGGAAGTTCCATTTCCTGTGGGTTCCCAACCCTAGAATTACCCAAAAATAGGGTTTGAACAAGATGATCCCCAGTCATCAAATCCCATCAGCAATTCCTTGAAAACTAATTTGGAAAAGAGAGGGAAAATGGACTAAAATGAACTCTGAGTAAACCAAGAGATGTGTTGCACCCTAAAATCTTAATTTTTGTGTTAGCTGAGGGATACAGGTGGTAGATACAGGAGCTCTGAGCTTTCACCTGCTTCATGGAGAACCATTTATTATTGCAGAAAAAACAGGAATGAGCTACAAATCAATCTGAGGAAAGAACAGGAACTAACAAAGCCCTGCAGTTAAAATCAGTTTGACAGTGCAGATGCTGTGACAGAAAATGAGCAACACATCTCGTTTGTGTAATGCCATCCCACCCCTCTCCCAGTCCCAGGCAAGGCAATTAAAATCATCATTCCCAGGAGCATCCCAGAGGAGTTTCCATGGAATCACAGAGCAGGGAGAGGGGGGCAGGGTACCACAGATACCCACTATCCATTAGGCATAATGTTAATTGTACTCTGGCCATTGGAGAGCATTAAAATCTGACAGAAAATCCTCAGCAAATGCCATTCTCAGGAATTTTAGCTTTTATGTTCTGAGGAACAGAACACTCAAAATGGTGGAATAAAGGCCTCAGTTATATTAAAAAACACCCCAAAAGCTGATGCGATGATGGGTGTCTCTTCTTTCCAAGATTCCAGATGGAAATTTGTGGCTTCTTCTCTAAATTTTGGCCCAGTTTCCCTCTCCTTCCAATGAAACAGGGGAATGAATTCAGGTGCTCTGCTCTGCCTGGCATCGAGGTGATCACAGGCTCACCAGGGTTGTTCTTAAAATGTATTTTGTCCTTTTTTTTTTTTTTTTTTTTGCACCAGTGTGAAATTCAATCTTCTGTTCCATGGAATATCAGAGTAGATCTGTCTTTTAAAGGATTTTGAGAGGACTTTTCTGTTTCTCCTGGGATTCTGCATCATGGTGTTATTTTGGGCTCCTCCATGGTAGCACCTTCCAATGTGTCCTGCTCAAAATTAACTTTTCTAATGGCAATGAAATCATCAAAGGCAGTGAAATGACATCCATTAATACCTGGAATTTTTAGGAAACACAAAATCCTGCAGATCAAGAGTATTTTTTGCAGAAACAGCAGATGCACGGAAAAGATCCCATAAAAGTTCATAACTCTAGAGGGTCAGATCCTAACAAAAAGTAGGATTTGATCCTGTTCTTTCCTTATTCAGGGGTATCACTGAGTCCTGAGAAGAACCAGCCCAAAAACTGATCAGAATGAAGTTGTTCCTCTCCCTGTTTTGAAATGTATCTCAAAACCCCACATATTTAAAAGAGACTTTTGTCTCTGCACTCCACTTGAATTATTCATGCAAAATCAATCCCTGAAATATCTGCAACCATTCAGTGTACGAGGCTCTGGTCAATTTACAAATTATTTTTAGGCCAAATGTGCAGCAAAATTCTTTCCAGCTAATTGCAAAATGGAGTTGGGCTTGGCCTGGTTTGAACTCAGTTGCTTGGGCTGCTTCTCTGCATTAGCTAAGCTGAGGTTAAGAGAGGAGAGGGGTGGGATTTGTGCAGCAATTTACTCCACCCTGGGCCTTCTCCTGGCTGTGGCACAGCAGGAGAACTCAGCAGGGAGAAAAACTCGAGCAGATCTTCTCAAAATTCAGATTTTCCACCTCAGGTATTAAGGGGCAGATTTGGACCATGCAGGTGAAGGAGGAGATCAGGGTAAGAACTGGAATGGGAACAAGAAATAAGAGAATGAAGATGGAGAGAGGTTATTTATGAGAGATTGTAGTGGGGGGAATTGTTTCAAACTTCCAGAGGGCAGGGCTGGATGGGAGATTGGGAAGGAATTCCTTCCTGGGAGGGTGGGCAGGCCCTGGCACAGGGTGCCCAGAGAAGCTGCCCCATCCCTGGAATTGTTCCAGGCCAGGTTGGATGGGGCTTGGAGCAAGCTGGGATAGTAGAAAACTCCCTGCCCACCACAGGGGGATTGAAATGAGATGAGATTTAAGATTCCTTCCAGTCTTAGAGCAGAAAAATTCACTCAAAAGCCAAAATTTTTGCCTGTTTTCTGCAACTCACGCCCATAAATATGGAGTTCCTGTAACAGCCCTGTGCTGCTGAGTAGAAAGGACAGATTCAGCAGGAAGGCTCAAACCACCTCAAATGAGTAGTGATTTGATTAAAATGATAATAAAAATCCAAGAACTCTTGTGCAGGAAGTAATCTGAACATTTGCTTTAAAGAACAGCGTCAGCTTTTGGGTAGAGCCTTCAAGAAGTGGGAAAATGGAACTGCTCACCACAGCAAGGGGACATAAAACTGATGGTAAATTTCATTTACAAATGATATAAAGAAAAAAAAAACTGGACTGGCAGCACTGTTTAAACCTGTTCCTAAAAATATTCAGTGACTGAGTATCAGCTCACCTCAGAAATTTATTGGAGCTCTTCCTGGGTGTGAGAAGAATTCCCTGACTCTTCTCCTTGCTGCAAGAACTGATAGATGTGGCCTGAAATCCTTCTTAGCTGCTGATGGTTCAAACCCAAAAGGATGGGGATTGAGGCCTAAAATTTAATCCAGCTCAGCCAGGACTTCGTCTCTGGAAGGGTTTCTGCAGTGGGCAATTATTAGATAGTCCAGAACAGGTAAAGCTTCTTCTTAACTGACATTTGTTAGGTGACATTTACCTGTCCAAAGTGTTAATTACGGGGCAAAGTGAAAAACAGAAAACAAATGAAAACACAGCCCCTCATTCAAGCCACACATGGCTTTGTTTGGTTTCCCGGGGTCAAAACTCAAGCTCCTGAGGTTTTACAAAGCCCAGCTCTCCCAAGTTACCCATTACAGACCCGGGAAGGGAAGGGAAACCCAGACTTTTATCTAAGCCACGGCTCTGGAAAGGCTTCGGAGGAGGCGGAAGCCGCCTGTGACCCCACACAGGTCACCCCAAACCTCAACCCACCCCACAGAGCCCCTGCAGACGCCGCCTGCGCCCCGTCTGCGGTGTCTCCACTGCAGCAGGTTCCCCCCCAGCAAACCCCGGGGGCTTTTGGCAATTTGGAAGGCTGAGCGTGACCCGAAGATGAGCTAATTTCCAAGGAGAACGGCGTGAAATGGGCCCGTGACTTCCAATAAGCGGCGTCTCCGCGCCGACTTCTGAGAAGTGCGGAACTCTTTATGGGCGTTTTAGCAGAGCTGGTGCTTGTAAGTGATCTCCCTGCCCAGCCTCAAGAATCCACTTACAGCACTAATTGTTTCCACAGAAAGTGATTTTTAATGCACCAAGATCCTCTCATTTCCCCCCCTCCTTTCTTTTCCCTCTCTCCGAGCCACCTCGGGCCTCAGACTGAGGCCTGCAGTCACTGGTGGCCTCGTGTTTTCCACAAAAGAAATAAAACAAAATAGCAAAGAACCAGGGAGATAATTTTAAATTATTTACCATTTCCCCCCGTGTTTTGGCTTGTGGAAGTGTCACAGTGGTTATCTATCACATTTGCTGTTTTGCAGGCGAATTTAACCCCAAAAAAAAGCTGATCTCAGACCAGTTTTAACGCTGATCTCAGAACAAAGAGATCAAAGTTACTCCAGATCTACAAAACAAAGACATTTCAGCCATATATCTTTTTCCAATTAATTGTTTAAGGAAGGGGGATTTCTTCTAGCCCAGAGTTAGGTCATCAGGATATTATTCCTGACAGCACAGGCTCAAGGAAATTACTTTGGTTAAGTTTGCAACTGAAGCTGAATCACCTGCACATCTTTTAAAGTTCCAGTCATTATATTTGCTTGATTTTGCCCCTGTTATTGTTGCTCTTCTTATTTAAAACTGACTTTATGGACTCCACTCAACTATCCCAGGTTGCTCCAAGCTCTGTCCAAGCTTTCCTTGGACACTTCCAGGGATGGGGAGTCCACAACCTCTCACTGAACGTGGGAGGTAATTCTTCACTGATCTCATTACCAAAAGTGTCTTTTGAAAATCCCCTTTGCCACAACCGAAACCAGAGCAATTTTCGCTCCCCCAGAACTGACTGGGAAGCCCAAGAGTTCGGTGCCTCCAGTGCCCAGCCCTCCCTCAACCCTAAATAGTTAATCCTGCTCTGAAAGCAGCAGGAATTTCACTCCCCACTTCCCAGGGAATGGCTGAGCTCTGATTCTACAGAATCCAAAGCTGAAACTTAACCTCTGAGCAAACACTTGAGATATTTCAGCAGAAGCTGGCTAAAAACACGATGCCAGCAGAGCTGGGGTTGTGCCAAGGCCAAGTTTTTATTTTTCTCAGGAAGCAGCTCCATTTTTGCACACATTTTCCAGGCAGGATCCCTCTGAAGTTTGCTCACTAACCAGCTTTGACACCTGCACAAAGCAGTTGTTGGCAAATATGCGCTCTGAGCCCACTTAAGGTTTAAAAAGTGTCCCAAATTGTGTGAGCATGACAGGGGAAAATGCCAGAATGATGGAATGGGTTGGGTTAGAAGGGACCTAAAAACTCATTCAGAGACATGGGCAGATGTTGGAACTCTGGGTGCTGAGAATTGGAGACTTTCTGTGCTGCCAGGCTCTGACCCCCAAGAGAACACTGCATTGACCTGAGGCCGTGGAGAAGCTCCCAAAATGGAATGACAGAACTGGGATTGTGGCTGTGGAGTTTGGATAGAAGTGTGGAACATCACAGGGTGGGAAACTCAGAGTTTCAGGGTTTAGAATACAGGAATAGATAGAAAGCAAGGTGGAGGTTTTAGGGTGGAGGCTGCTCCTTCTTCTTCACCTTCTCCATGGCTTTGGGTGGTTTTGTGGGATTGGATTAAAAAGTCCCCATTGCGGGCACAGGTGGTTGGTTCCTGGGTTAAAAGTGAAAATAATTGAGGTGTCATTTCTTAACTGGCCTTGTAGAGAGAGAGACAGGGCTCCATTTTTAGTTTGTGAGAGTGAAGTGCTGCAGAACTCAGGGTTTGTGAGACTGTGACAGAGATAAGAACTAATAAACATCTGAGTCCCAACAAGAAATACATCTCACACATTTAATCCTGACCCTGGCAAAAAAGAAGTTAAGACTCGACAGGCAGGGACACCTTCCACTGCCCCAGGCTGCTCCAGCCCCAGTGGCCAACTTGACCTTGGGCACTGCCAGGGATCCAGGGGCAGCCACAGCTGCTCCGGGCACCCTGTGCCAGCCCCTGCCCACCCTCCCAGGGAAAATTTCCTGCCCAGTATCCCACCTGACCCTGCCCTCTTTCAGTTTAAGGCCATTCCCCCTTTTCCTGTCACTCCATGTCATGGTGAAAAGTCCCTCTCCAGCCTTCCTTTAAATGCCCTTTAGGTACTGGAATGGTATCAGGGACCAACTTTGGACAGCCACACTCCTTGGAAAACACTGCCTTGGAAAAGCAGCAAAATTGGCTTTTTCTGGACTGCAAGAGAAGGATTCAAATGGCTGCAAAGGTATTGCAATTCATCACCTCTGGTGTGATGTTTGGGATTTTCACAGCAATTTATATTTGCCATCAAGTCCCAGCACTTTTCCAGGATCAGCACAAAAGGAGACATGGAAAAGCCTTGAAAATGCGGGTCAACAATCTCAGTGCTCCACCAGGAAAATATAATTAGAAAGAAAAACCATCTAGCATTTATTAATTTTGGTTTTAGGGAAAAAATCTGAGGGATTCTTTTGCTCTGACTCATAACTTTGGAATGCTTTGGGCTGAACACGCCAGAATCGGTTTGTTCAGAGGAATTTGGTCATCCCTGAGGAAAACGCTTGATTTCCCTGCTTAATTTCCTGAAATGCTCCCTTTAGCCTGGAAATTCAACCCTCAGTGCTTGCTCAGCAAATTCCTCTTGCTGCTCTTCCCTGCTGCTTTCTCTTCATGAGCAGCTCTTCCTTTTCCCCCTGCCTGCTTCCCCTGGGACACAAAAGCCAGGCTGGACACCGAGGAATTCCGGGCACTCAGGGCTGTGCCACCACTGCTGGGGACAGTCACAGCACAGTGGGCAAAGTTTAAACCATTTTGACTTCCAGGAAGACACAAAAGATGCCTATAACTCATCAGTGCCCAGTTGGAATTAATGAGGAGGAATTAGTGAATTAAGGGAAATAAGGGCTCTGTTTGTAGCTCCCAATTCTTTTCCTTGGCTTTGTGCAAGCCCCAAAGCCTTGATCATTGGGCATTGAGTGGCTTTAGTCAAAAAGGTTTCTCTCTGAGATCACTTCTCCTGAGCCTCCTCTTTGATCCCTCAGTGGAGAGGCACGAAGTGCTGGCAGAGAAAAGAAAGAATGAATTCAGTCCCACAAGGTGACAAATTGGGAAGGTTTCACTCCCAGCACATTAAAGTCTCTGCTGGAGGGCACAGAAGCTTCCCCAGCACGTGAGATTCCCACAGGAGCTGTGTGGCCACTACAGGGCACAAAGAAAACCAAACATTTTGTGTTTCATAGCAGGGTGAGACAGAAAACCACCCTGCCTGCAATGTTCCACAAAGGGTTTGACTTCAATTCCACCCTTCATTCTTGGATCTCCAGGATCCTCACAGGTTGTGGATTTCCCATCCCTGGCAGTGCCCAAGGCCAGGCTGGACAGGGTTTGGAGCAGCCTGGGACAGTGGGAGGTGTCCCTGCCATGGCACTGGATGGGCTTTAAGGTCCTTTCCAACCTAAAGAAATCTGGAATTCCATGATCCCATGAAGGGAGATAAGGGAGTGGCTTTCTATTCAAAGTCAAAGTCAATAAAGTAGAAGTGAAACACCTCAAAGTTCATTTACTTAGAGATGTTTCACTTTCTTTCTTTTCTTTTATTTTCTTTTTTTCAAGTATTTTTTTTCCAACCCAAACCGTTCTTGAATTCCTTGAAGGATTTTCCCCTCTCCCCAGGGAAGCTGTGATTGCCCGGGCTGGCAGAGAGGCTGCACTGGGATTTTTTTGGGTTTCTTTGCTGTTCCCAATGCAAGGATGAGGGGAAAAGGGGAATTAGGGGGAAAAGGACCTCCCCAGCATAACCCAACCTTTCTGCCCCTACTGTTTCCTGCCTCTGCCAAAGTTTCTGCTTCTGTGAGGAAAAAAGAGAAATAACCCCCTGGTGCTGCAATGATACATGATTAGGATGCTTAATAGGGTAATTATTAGGGTAGTTATTAGGATAATCCCTCTCTGTCATGCTGCTGGGATGTGTTTTGCTGCAAATCTCCCTCTTATCAGGGAGCTATCCCTACACAAATCCCTTTTTTATCCCTACACAAATCCCTTTTTAGGCAGATAACCCCGGGTGAGAGCTCAGCCCCAGCCCAGCAGGGGACAGAGCTGAGGACAGTAAGTGTGGAAAGGTTAAAGGAGATTTTCTTTGCCTCAAAGAGGCCTGGACTTGCAATCTGCTTAAATTAAGTGTGAAAAGCAAAGATCCTGATAAGGGAGATAAACTGGAGACTTAAAAGGGCAGCAGTTCTTGGAGACTGGGAAGTGGCTTCAGCAGCTCAGCCTTAATAAAAGGAGCCAAGAGGGATGAGAGGGATGAGAGGCTCAGCTGAGCTCACCTCAGCACTTGGAGAGGAGAGTGAGACTCTAATTAAGGGCAGCACTTGGACAAGAAAAATCTCCAAGGGTCAAAGCCTGCAGGGCTGGAAAAAGAGTTGGTGCTTTAGGGAAAAAAGGGAATATAATAAAAAGGAGAAAGGATGTGGTGGGCATCATCTGCTTGTCTGTTCTGAAGGTTTTTTATCAGTTTCAGCAGAAGAGATCATGGAGAAAAACAAGCAGAGGGTAAAGAGCAATGGTACATTAAAATCTATTCAAAAGGAAGAAAAACTCAGGGTAGAAAACCCCTCTAGAAACAAATCTAGGGAAGTCAGAGGTGGAGAAGTTGATTTTGCCTGAAAAAATGCTGTTTCAGAGAAGCAAAAGAGTAAGAAAACAAAACAGTTTCCTTCCAGAGCAGACACATCTATAACTCCCTGCATTGTTTCTCCATCTGTGTGACAGAATCAGCTCCTGGTCTGAAGGAAAACTCAGCTTATCAGTGGCTCACAGGAGCTGACTCCAAATGACATTAAAAATGAGAATGGTTCAAATAAAACCCCTCCTCTGAGACGCTGAATTTTGAAATTACCATTTAGATAATTGCCTGGGGGATATCTGAGGTTTGCATTTTCCTCCCTGTTTAAGGAAGGGAATATTTCCATCCTCCTGTCAGAACCCAGGACATTCCTGTGGCTGCCCTGGATGGTTTGGGACCCTGGCAAGGGGCTCAGAGAGCTTGGCTGGAGTCAAAAACACCTGAGAAAAAATGGAAAAAAATTACCAACTTTGAGTGAGGATTTACAAACCACAAGAGTTTGAATAAAGTGATAGTTAATTTGTCACTGGGTGAAAAAGTAGAATTTTGGTGTTTTTAGAATCGGGGTTCAAGAGGCAAGATGGAGGAATTTGGGTGTGTCCTGTCCTTCTCCTTGTTCTTCTTGTCCTCCATCTTCTGCTGTGATGGTGACACTTTCTAATTGCTTTAGAGCAGAGACAGACTGTCTAACATAGGTGATAGGTATTGGAAAATTATTGGAAATAAAGTACACGTGGTTTTTAGTATCAAAATTAACACCACCTTGAAGGCTGGGATTGTGCCTCAACTGGACCTGCTGAACAGATCTCAGCAGGTCAGAGAAAGAATGTGACAGATAAAGAGAAATAAACAACCTTGAAAAGCAGAACCGACCAATCTCGACCTCTTCTTTGGTCACAGGACTGGGAGAAAAAAGACTTTCTAATATCTCAGGAGCCATCAAAATCATCAAAACCTGAGATCACACAAACTTTTACAGCCTCCCTCCATCTGACACTTGTACCAAACCCAATTAATATTTGGGAATAATTTTAACTAAAGAGTTAAAGCCAAGGAATATCTCTGGCTCCAGCAGCCAGACCATTCCCAGCCCCAAACCAGCTTCCTAAGGCCTTACTCAAAATTCATGAAGGGAATTACTCACACACAGATTATTCCAGCCAGGGAATGTCCACCCCCTTGGTTCCCACAAAGAACCTCCGAGGTGCCTGGCAGGAGTTTATTGGTTTAATTTTCCCCTCTCACATGGGAATTTTGGCAGGCACCAGGATTCTCACATCTCCGTTTCACCCTCACCCCATTTCAAGCTGCTGCTTGTACCAAACCCAGCCTTGTTGTTGTTCCCCTCCTTTGTTGGTTTTTTGGGGATGTTTGTTTACAAAATCTTGGTGGAGAGAAAGAAGGGGAAAGACCAAACCAAGCAAAGCTAAAAACAAAAATACCCAGGTAAAAAGCAGCTACCAGAAGTTATGCATGGGGTCTTTTCCTAAATGAGGAACCCAAATGAGGAAAATTGGACATTTTCTACTGTCCAGTGCAAGCAGAAAAATAGCAAATTGTAAGGATTCATGGAATATCCCATAATGGCTGAGTTGGAAGGGACCTTAAAACTCATCCAGTGCCCCCCCTGCCATGGCAGGGACACCTTCCACTGTCCCAGGCTGCTCCAGCCCCAGTGTCCAACCTGGCCTTGGGCACTGCCAGGGATCCAGGGGCAGCCCCAGCTGCTCTGGGAATTCTATTCCAGGGCCTGCCCACCCTCCCAGCCAGGAATTCCTTTCCAAAATCCCATCCATCCCTGCCCTTTGCTTAAAACTCCTTGTCCTGTCACTCCTGTAAAAGAAAACTCTTCAAATTCCTGGCTGAGCCTGCAGAGCAGCTCCTCGAGTGGGAAAAATTGCCATGTTCCAGCTAAAACTATGGCTTATCCCCTTCAGTGGCCGTGGGGAAGCTGGAGTTGGCTCCCAGAGCTCAGCAAAGCCCCTCTGTCCTCTCTGCAGCAAAGCCACATCCACAGTGGGGCTGGAAATCAAACCCAGAGCAGATCCAGAGGAAATTCCAGGAGAAAGGAAGACACCAGCCCCACCTGTCCAGAGCCAGCAGAGAGCCAAAGGGCAGGTTTGAAAAGCAGGATGGATTTTTGTCTCTCATTAGCTACAGATGATTTTTACCCCTCAATTTGGAGCAGGTGATTTCCTTTCAGCTCTTTGTGTAGAGCAGGTGGCCTTTAGTAGTGGGGAGGACAGAGCTGAAAATCCACCTTTAGAAACCCAACCTTTGTTCTGTTCAAAGCCTTCTTGTCATCAGTGCAATCATTTGACACATCAAGCTGCTTTCTGACACGTCCCAAATTCTATGTGGCGGGAAGCAGAGCTTTTATGAATTCCCTTTTATTTATAAATATTGCAAACACCTTTCAGAACGAGCTGCTGGCACGTCCTCAGGCTGAGTTAGAGGGCAGAGAGAGAAACATTCCTATTATCCCAGAAAATTATCACTTGGTGACCTCCCAGCTGCCCTCTCTGCTGACCTTTGAGGATATTTAGCCTGGCATTTAACATCTGTGCTCCCAGCAGCAGCCCTGGAGTAAAAGGTACTTAATGCAGAGCAGCTCTTTTGCAAGGTTAGAAAGGATCAATAGGAGATGTGTTTAATGTGGTATCACTATCAGGGCTCAGCTCACTTTTAAAACTGGAATATCCACAGTGGGACATCAGCTCAGTCACGCAGCACTGAGATCTTTGACGGGTTGAGATCCCTTCTGCCAGGGTCTAGAAATGGAGCTGGAGGCTCACGTGGAGGAAATGACCGAGGTTTGGAAGGAAAAGGAGAAAAATGATCAGGGAGAGGCTTCTGGCGTTTCAGTCCCACTGTGGTTTCTTCTGGAGTACTTCTTGTGGAAAAGAGGCAGCTTTGCAACAGGCTGTGAACAAAACCAGGAGAGTTTTTCCCCTGGGAATCTGTGTACCCACTGCCTGGAGCTAATCCTCTCTGACTGCACCAGGGAAAAGGGGTATGAGGGGAGTTTCCACCAGGAATTTCAGTGAGCTTCTGACCCTACAACAATCCTGGGCTGGCTCACCAAAAAAACTGCAGTAAAGCTGCTCTTTAAGTGATTAACTCAGCCTAAGAGATCTTGGGTTACAGCACAGTGGGGCTTTTTTCTTGTTCAGATATGCTTCTGTGTCACCNGAAGCATTTACTGGCTGTAAAACACACCTGAAGGAAGAATTCCTGCAAGGAAAGGTGCTCAGGCCTTGGCAAGAGCTGCCCAGGGAGGTTTGGAGGTGTCCAAGGAAGGCTTGGAGGTGGCACTGAGTGCTCTGGGCTGGGGACAAGGTGGGCATGGGGCACAGCTGGGACTGACTGGGCTGGGAGGGCTCTTCCAACTTCAGGGATTTGGAATTCTGTAGTTGAGGGCACAGCTGTGGACTGAGAGTTTGGGATCCCACCATGGGACACCCCACAGCTCCCACCCCTCCTGCTCAGCAAGGCTGGGCTCATCCCCCTCTGGCAGCACTGAGTGGGACAGCTCAGGCTTAACTCCTGGTTCAATTCCTGGTTTATCTCTGGGTTTATCTCCTGGTTTATCTCCTGGTTTATCTCCGGGTTTATGTCCAGGTTTATCTCCAGGTTTATCTCTGGGTTTATCTCTGGGTTTATCTCCAGGTTTATCTCCTGGTTTATCTCCTGGTTTATCTCTGGGTTTATCTCCTGGTTTATCTCCGGGTTTATCTCCGGGTTTATGTCCAGGTTTATTTCCTGGGTTTATCTCCGGGTTTATCTCCTGGTTTATCTCCGGGTTCATCTCCTGGTTTATCTCCCAGTTTACCCAAACTCTGACGAGTGGTAGGAAGTGACAACTCTGCCAGCAATGGCAGGGCCACCCCATGAAGGGTTTTATGGTCCCACACAGCCTCTCCATGTGCTACAAGAATGAAAAAAAAAAAACCCTGCAGCTCTATTTCAAATCCCCAGAGGCGTCTGCTCAGCAGAGTGATTCAATTGTCTGGCTCGGAAAGTTGTGGATAATTATGGTTGTTCCAGTTTTCAACCCAAGTTGCTGAGCTGGGAATTAAACAGCAGCTTGTTTTCATCCCCAAAAGCCTAAATCCTGGGCACTTTTTCCTGTCCTTCCCAGAGTTTTCTGTCAGCTCTGCCCCTCTCAGGCTGCAGGTCCCTCCTGAGGCAGGTTCAGCCTCTCCTGGCTCCAGAGGCACTGGAGTGCCCACATAAAATAAGTTGAAATTCCTGTTCCAGCTCTCTCTGGAGAGGGATGCAGCCACTCTGGGGCAGAATGAGCCATGGGGAATTTCCAACTGGAAAGGCCCCAAGTGTGTTAGGCTTGCAATCTGATCTCTGAGGGAACAGGGAGGAGGAATTGATGCCAGAACTGGCTGGCAGTGAGAAACTCGAGTTCTGAGCAATTAAGGAGTAGGGGTTGTATCCATTTGATTTTATTTTCCTTTGTAAACACTGCTTTGCATAAAAATACAAAATGGTTTGGATTGGAAAGGGCTTTAAAATCATCCAGGTGCAACCCCCAGCCAGGGGCAGGGATGGCATCACTGAACCAGGCTGTTTGAAGCCTGGTCTCAAATCCTGCAGGGATGGGGCAGCCACAGCTTTTGGGGGAATCTGTGGCCTCCCCACCCTGCCAGGGAACAATTCTTCATTCCCAAGATCCCATCCAGCCCTGCCCTCTGGCACTGGGAGCCATTCCCTGGGTCCTGTCCCTCCATCCTTGTCCCCAGTCCCTCTCCAGCTCTCCTGGATCCCTTCAGGCCCTGCCAGGGGCTCTGAGCTCTCCCTGGAGCTTCTCCTCTCCAGGTGAGCACCCCCAGCCTCTTTAACCCTTCTGCAATCAACATTTGTTCTCTGCTAAGAAAACGCTGTCAGAAAAAAAAAAATGAACATTTCTCATCCCTCCTGTCCCCCTGCCATTTATATATCTTTTTATATTTCTTTAATTATCAGTAAATTGGGGTTCTGGCAGCGCTTTGAGCGAGCGTTTGATGCAGCCACAGAGCCCTTGAAAGGGCACCCAGGGTTTGATTCAAACCAATGCAGCCCTGGCACTTGTGACATCCATCCATGGATGGCTTTGTCCGCTCGGATGCTGCCCCAGCAGGATCCTTCCAGCCTGGAAAAAACCACTTTTAGCATTGAGCTGGGTCAACAGGAGCGCCAAAAAAGGAGGAAAAAGGCACGGGATGAAAACCTGATCCCATTGAAAGGCACTTCCATGCTGCAGCACGGGGTCGGGTTCCAGCCTCTGTCCCAGTTTTTGAGCTTTTGTAGGATCACAGGGACGCACAGGGAATATTTGGCACAATTGCAGCGAGGCCACGCGCGGAAATTTCTCTCCTCTGAGCGCAGATTTTCTGCTCCTCAGGATTTGTCAGCCCAATAGTTTTATACTGATGAGCACCACGGCTGTATTCACAGAGTTTTCCATAAAATAAAGGATTTCAAGGATTTTTCCAGAGGAATTGAGGGCAACTTTGTGTTTCTTCCCCAGCTGAAGGTGATTTCCTCCTGCCAGGGTTTGTGTTTGATGGAGAGCTTGAAGATGGAATTAAGAATTGTTAAAAAATACAGGAAAAATGAAGATGGAATTAAGAAATTTTTAAAAATACAGGAAAATCATTGGAATAAGGACTTATTAAGAATTAAATAAATAAATAAAGAGCAATTCCTCTAAATTAATATGATTAATATTAATATTAATAATTAATATAATACTATAATAATTAATATAATCAATATACTTAATAAATTAATATTAATATTAATATATAAAATAAATAATAAATAATGGCAGCCTCTGGGAATTCCTTGATTTCCTGGGGATTTTCACCCCTAAACTGTCCCCAAGGGCCACATCCAGACTCCTCTGGGACTCTTCCAGAGGTGGTGACTCCAAACCTCCCTGACCACTCTGGCAAGGAAAAAATTTTCCAAAAATCTAAACTGAAGCTCCCCAGGAAGTTCCTGTTCTCCTTCACCTGATAAAATTGTTGTCACTTTTCCCTGTAGTTGGAAAATGTTTGGATTGCTGTGGTTAGAGAGGATCAAGGGATTTCTCCCATCAAGTTTAGGAGGCCTAAAAAATTCAGAATTCCCTGTCTGGTTTTCATCCAAGCTTCTGCTCCTCACCCCTTTGCCAAATTCCCAAATTTTAACAAAATCTCAGTCTTTGGGGAAAACTGAGGTTGTGTCTTACTCTGGCCAGGGATTTGGGTTAAATTCCCCCTTCCTTGGGGCTGGATTTATGGGGAATAATTAAGTGGTTAATGAGTGACAGCTACAGAGCCCACAAATGTGATATCACTCTCACAATTCCTCACATCTCTAAGATAGATGGAATTCCACTGAATTTTCCCATTTTTAAAATATAATGAAATCCCTCTTTGGCCTCTGCTCTGTTCCTTTTTCCCCTTTTTGCAAGGAGAGATGGAGCAAACCAAAACAATCCCAAAACAATCCCAAACCAAAATAATCCCAAAACCATCAAGGCTGGAAGAGACCTTCAGGATCAATCCCACCCCCATCACCCCTAAATCATGTCCTTGTCATTGATATTGATCCCCAGAGGATTCACCAGTTATTGATAAAAAATAACTGGGGTCAAGCATTCAATTTTTTTATCATTAATTTACATTAAAGTTTCTTTTTGATCTCTGCCAACCAGGGCCCATTTTGTTGTTTGGAGTAATTTAGGAATATTCAGCTTTATTGGATTTCTGTATTTTCCAGCAATACCAAACCTCTTATTGGAGTTGCTTTGCTTTAGCACCACATAAAAATGTCTAAAAAAAAAGTAACTGCAGCTTAAAGAAATTAGAAATATGAACCAAATTTTCACAAGAAAACCACTGGATTGAGCTGATAGAATTTTCAATCCGATATTTTGCAGAATCCCCAAATCCCCGGGGCTGGCAAAGCCCTCCCAGCCCAGGCAGTGCCAGCTGTGCCCCATGCCCACCTTGTCCCCAGCCCAGAGCACTCAGTGCCACCTCCAGGTGCCACCTGCAGGGATGGGCACTGCAAAGCTCCCTGGGCAGCCCCTGCCAAGGCCTGAGCCCCCTTTCCATGGGGAAATTCCTGCTGCTGGCCCAGCTGAGCCTGCCCTGGCCCAGCCTGAGGCCGTTCCCTCTCCTCCTGTCCCTGTTCCCTGGAGCAGAGCCCGACCCCCCCGGCTGTCCCCTCCTGAGTTTGAGTTTGAGACCAAACCTTCTGAGGGATCCCTGCTAGTCTAAAAGCCCTCCATGAGAATCCCAAAATCCCCGAGGCTGGCAAGGCCCTCCCAGCCCAGGCAGTGCCAGCTGTGCCCCATGCCCACCTTGTCCCCAGCCCAGAGCACTCAGTGCCACCTCCAGGTGCCACCTGCAGGGATGGGCACTGCAAACCTCCCTGGGCAGCTCCTTCCAAGGAGAAAGGTGGTTCCTGACCACCTTTTCCATGGAAAAATTCCTCCTGATGTCCAAGCTGAGCCTGCCCTGGCAGCACAATTAAGCTGGCGCCCACAGGATTGATTTGGATCTGCACCTGACCCTCCATCCCTCGCCAAAATCCCGATTTACAACACTCCCAACAGGAATCCTGGTGATTCATCCCACATGGCAAGAAGCTGGAAGAGAGTGGGAAAACAAGGGAATTGTTTTTGTTGTCCTGCTTACTCTCCAAGCCCTTTTATGTGTGAGTTATCGATGAGCTGCATCTTCGAAACCTTGATTTTCTTTGTACACAAATTCTTTGGACACCCACAGTTCACATTTATCCTGGAGTGGTGCAACAGCTCCGGGAGAATTTGTGGCTTCAGGAAGCCACTCCAGACTATAAACAGAGTGGGAGTTTTACTCTGTGTTGAGGGAAACTCATCTCTTCCAGCTTTTCCCACAGAAATTCAGCAGCTGCTGCAAGTGTGACACCACCTGAGCCGACAGACACAGCAAGGAAGTCACAGATTCGGCGTGACTTGGGTCCCTGAACCAACCCAAATCCTAAATGTCCTTAGGCACAGGTGTCACCACAAGGCACAGAGCCAAAACTCAGCTCCTGTTGATTGTGGGCCACCCCCAGAGCCCTGGCTCAGGCCCAGGAGCAGCCGTTGCTTTTTCTTCTTCAGCTCAGGCCTTTGAAGGGCTCAGACACCAGGCCCGGGGTTGTTTGGGTGGCTCTGCTCTAAGTCAGGATTAAATTACTCACAGATAAAGTGGGAGTAATTTATCCCTCCCAGGGGGGAGGTTTGATGCTGGTGAAAGGCTGACCAGTAAGAGCAGCACTGGTTTTAATGGGTGCAAGCTCAAGCCTGGGCCTGGCTTGAAACAGCATTAATTTAGGTTTTCCACAAACAGGGAAATCATGGGATGGTTTGGGTTGGAAGGGACATTAAAGCCCACCCAGTGCCACCCCTGCCATGGCAGGGACACCTTCCACTGTCCCAGGCTGCTCCAGCCCCAGTGTCCAGCCTGGCCTTGGGCACTGCCAGGGATCCAGGGGCAGCCCCAGCTGCTCTGGCAATTCCATCCCAGCCCCTGCCCACCCTGCCAGGGAACAATTCCTCATTGCCAAGATCCCATCCAGCCCTGCCCTCTGGCACTGGGAGCCATTCCCTGTGTCACTCCAGGTCCCTCTAAACACTCCTTGTCCTTTCCACAGGGATGCATTGAAACACCCCAAATTTCAAATGGAGCTCCCCAAGCTCTATAAAAGGGGGATTTCAGCAGCCCTGTGACCCAGGTGCTTCTGGAAACCACAGCCCAAGGCTATTGTTGAACTTAATTGGATTTCAGGGATATAACAGGATAAAGTTTATGAACGTGCCAAACGATTTAGGATCAAAAGTGAGAGACACAAAACATTTCCAAGCAAAACAGTGATATTTTTTATTTAGTCTTGTTCTTCTATCCTTCATTAGGAGCAGCTTTTTCCATTTCCAGCCTCAGACCAACACGAACCTCTGTGTCTGACCCCAGTTCACAGCACTTGTTTTGCACAGGAGACTTGAGGAATAAACTCCCATCCCTGGCAGTGCCCAAGGCCAGGTTGGACATTGGGGCTGGAGCAGCCTGGGACAGTGGAAGGTGTCCCTGCCCATGGCAGAGGTGGAATGAGATGATTTGAAGGTCCCTTCAACCCAAACCATTCACTGGTTCCTCATTCTGTGATTCCACCTGCAGAGCTGCCCCAGCCCTGGCCCAGCACAGGGAGGAGCTGGAGCTGCTGGAGAGGGTCCATGGAGGCTCCAGGATGAGCAGAGGGCTGGAGCAGCTCTGCTGGGAGGAAAGGCTGGCAGAGCTGGGATTGTTCAGCTGGAGAGGAGAAGCTTTGGGCTGAGCTCAGGGTGGCCTTGCAGGGCCTGAAGGAGCCCCAGGAAAGCTGGAGAGAGACAATTCCCAAGGGCTGCAGGGACAGCACCCAGGGAATGGCTCCCAGTGCCAGAGGGTAGGACTGCATTTGATATTAAGGAGAAATCATTCTCTGATCACACCTTCCACCATCTCAGGGTGCTCCAAGCCCCAATGTCCAACCTGGATCCCTGGCAGTGCCCAAGGCCAGGTTGGACACTGGGGCTGGAGCAGCCTGGGACAGTGGAAGGTGTCCCTGCCATGGCAGGGGTGGCACTGGCTGAGCTCCAAGGTGATGCAGGACAAAGAAAAGAAATAAATTCAAGTTTCTTTCTTCATTCCAATTTTAAAGTACTTTCAGATCAGCTCTTAAACGAGTGGAATTGGCCTTTTTTTTTTTTCTTCATTCCAAGCCATGCAAGTAAGAAACAAACCACAAAGGTTAGCGTTTTAATCAAAATCAGAGAGGGAAGTGCAAATCTTCACACCTGGATCATCCAATGCCATAAATCCAGGTTGCTCTGCTGCCTGTGACAGCTTTCTCCAGCCTAGGATCTACTCCAGGAGCACCTTCACAAGGATGGTTTAAATATTTAGAAGAGATAAATAAATTAATTTTTTAGAAAAGATTTTTCACAATAGGAAAAAAAAAATGAAGATAAAAGGAAAAAAAAAACCAATAATGGAGAGTGGAATAAAAAGCAGCAATACCTTCCAAGTTTGTTGGAAAATCCTCCAAATTTCTCCGTGCAGAGGGAAGCAGATGAAGTGTTTAACAAAGGGATCCCATTTCCGGGAGTGACAGGAGGAGATGGATGAGGAGCAGAGAGAAAATGAAAATCCTCGTGCCACAACTGGAATGCTCTTAAGGAAGACGAAGTGTCCTGGGCAGCTCCAGGACTGCCAAAGGAAATGAGGGAAGAAATGAGCACAGCCTGTAGGGATTTGTTCCAATTGCCCCCGTGACAGGTTGGGAGCACAGGGAAGGAGCAACACAATGGCCAGAATGATTTCATCCCTGGTTTTTTATTATGCAGGGGTCATGGGATGCAGCAGGTAGCCAGAATCCACTTGGCTCCAAGTGATTTCCTGGGGAAAGAGTTCTGTGGGATGTAATGAAGTCATGAGCTCATATTTGCAAGGACTCATTTCACTGGACATGGCCCAGATGGATTGGGATGAGGGGCACTGTTGCTTCCCAGCTCTTTGGAAATCCTGGAAGATGTTGCTAAAGCTGTCTGGGAAATGTTTTTCCCATCTTGCAAGTTTTGGGGATTTTTATCTCTTTTCCCACCCTGATTCAAAATGTTAAGCAAAGCCTTGCGACATTTTGTTCTGATTAAGGACAAAAAAAAT
>WBNO01011465.1:207-10245 GCA_013400575.1 Peucedramus taeniatus
AATTCTTCTCTTCACCAAAAATGAGCTATTTTCAACATTTCAATTCTCTCCATTTCTGCTTCAGCTGTGGCTCAGACACTTGCAAAAGACTTTCAAAGTAACTCAAAATCTATTTGAAGTAAAGAAAAAAAAAGTTACAGAATTCCCAATTGAGGATGGATTAAGTCTCCTTGATTTGATGTGAACAATTGTTTGTAATTTGAAAGAGTCTCTGTTTAGCCATGAAATTAATGGTAATCCAAATTGACTATAAATTAGAAGGTTAAAATTAGTTAAGAACCTGAACTTTATTTGCCTTTCTTTTTCCTTTTTGTTTCCATTTCCTCAGATTTTGTTCCTTTTCTTTTTTTTTTAATAAGTTGTAAAAGCTTATCTGCAAAAGGGTTAGATTTCTTGCATTGAAACTTTTATGTGACAGAAAATTGCAGTTGTAGAATCATCTCTCATTAGCTAATGTAAAATTCTGTGGAACATAACCACACAGTATAAGTGAAATTTTGATTTTTTAGTAGAGATATCATGCTGGAGAATGGAGTTTCAATATGAGATGCAAAAATACAACAGTTCATCACTGCAAGCAAAGTTTTAAACTACATAGGGTAGTACTTCAGAAGCTTTTTACTTTATTTCATATCAAATAAATCACTGTCTTAATCCAAAGTATATCAGTATATACATACTCATTTCATATCCATTTCAACCTTCCTCAAGAACATTGCAAAGAAAATACATTTTGAGAAATATATTTTTTAAAAAAATTCCACATTTTATCTATTTTGGCTCTGGCAAGAAAAGGTAAGAAGATTGATTGTTAAATTTTTGTACCAAGTTTGACCCAAACAGGTGACAAATTAGAAGCTAAAAACATGGTTTATAATTGAAATGCTAAAGGCACCTTAGTTCAATCATCATGGTTCTGTCAGTGCTGCTGCAACACGTGATATATTTCAGTAAATTGGATTGCTATGTATGGCAGGCTCCTATAACCATGACAGAAGGTACAGTAATGAGCTAATTTCAACAGCTTGTTATGCAATGAATTAGTAATCCATTATTTATAAAACTTATAATTAAGTCCCTTCTAAAAAAGGGATGGATAATCATTAATTTTCATCAAGTAATTTGCTATTGCTTAGCTTAAGATGAAAATATAGCTGGGATAAAAGAAAAAAAAATTTCTCACCTTCCATCATTAAAACAACCTTTCAAATGAGAGCAAATGACAAAGGCATAACAGTCCAGATTCTGACAGAGGGTAGCTCATGGCATGAGAAAGTCTAGGCATTTCATTTTGGCAATATTTGTGGAAAACTATGCACTTAGCACTGAAACAACAAAGCCAATGCAGAAATTCTACACAGAGAAACTTAGAAACTTCCATACACATCTACATGCTTATAGATATGCTTCCTTTTGCAGGAATATATTAAAATAAGAAAGAAAATTTCTTAATCTTAATCCTTTTAAATTGTGTGGAAAACATGGGGAATTATATAAATACTTCATTAAAAAGTTAAAAATTATTACTGTTTAGATTGTTATCTTTCTTGGTAGATAGGTATAAGCTTACATGTTTTTCTGTAAAATGGTCAGTACAGACCTGGTCTCCTGCCTCTCACTGTACATACATTCCAGTGAGCTAGGCTGTGATTTTTTCAGCACTTCTCAGAAGATATGGCACTGATAGATGAACAGAAAAATTGGCATTTTGAGTTGACCTCATTTTTCTGAAATAAGTATGCTTTAAAAACAGGTAGATGACTGTCCAAATTAGTCACTGTCAGAATACAATAAGCTTTGTGAAGTTTGACTTTAAGCTCCAAGGTGCACACAAATTATCTCTTTTAAAGCCAAGGAATTTCAAAATTAATATTTGTAGGTTTTAAAACTCTCAGAAAACAGTATAGAATGTCTGTAAGCTGTGAATACTTGCATGCTTTTATTTCTTTTTTAGGGAAGATTTTATTTCTTTTTTATTCATTTTTTTATCTTTCTTTTTCTTTTGCTTTAAAGAAAATACTGAAAAGTTTGCAAATAGATAGAGACCTGACTAAATAGACCCTTCTGAGCAAACATGCAAGAATTCTTTAAAGCAATAAAAAATCTGCAACTTTCCTTGAGTCATAAAATACAAGCTTTGAATATGATAGAGAGCCAAATTATGTGTTGATTATAAATCATTATTTTCCATGGAAAGAAATATTTACAAATGGATTTGAGATTTTTTAATTTAGACATACAGAACACCTAACACTGAATCATCCACATCTGACATGACTTGCTTTAGAATGTAAATATGACAACATTTTCATGTCCAACCTAATAAGTAATAAAATATTTCTAGAAAACTAAAAATAGGTAAATGAAGGGACTCATAGGTTATTACAAATTTTTAGATTCTAATGGGTGAGAAATTTAGGTTCGTATATATCCAGACATGAAAGCCAACATTGTGGTACTTCTGATATTGCTAACTAGGTCTTTTTACTACTTCAGTCTTAAATAATATCATGGATATGGTCAACAAGATACTGCTAGCCTTGCAAAACTGCTCCAGAAAAGGCATCAATACTCCCCTTCACTATCTGGGTACCCTGTGTGTCTCTCACATAACTTTTCAGTGTTACTGAAATCCAGCCACCTCTCAGTACTGTATCCTGCTTCCTCCAGGTGTTCTTGCAAGTTTTAGGATGAGTTGGCTCAGATGTTCAGCTAAAAAGCATTTCTGACTTCAAATTTAGGCGAGGTGAATCAGTCCTGTAGTTGTAAGCCTCTGAGAAGATCCTGCCTGTTTCATTTTCATGTTCTCTTATGGTGCTGTGTAGCCTGCTCATTGCTTCCTGTAACTCCTCCAACCCAACCACTCAACACTTCACAGACAGAACAGATCCTGCAGGATGAAAAGCCATCTCTCCTGGCATTAAAGAGAGGCCCCAGGCACATCATGAAGCCTGGAGCATAGAGAGCTGCATCCACCATCTGGGTTGAAGCATCTGGTCCCACAGGGAGAGTTCTCCCAACACCTGCTGGTTATTTGTTGTGTCCAGCAGTTTTTCCTGTGGTACTCAGCGGTTTCTCATGATCTGTTCAGTTCGCTAAACCTTATCCCAGCGCTCGGTCATCTGCCTTCTTACCTTAATATTATTAAGCTGAAAGTATGTCAGATTCGTACTCTTCTCAATAAAACATTAATTAATGGCCTCAGCAATTTAAATTCATCTGCTCTTTCTTACAGCAAAACTGTTCATGTGCTGATAATGTGAGTATATCCTCATGGGCCCTATTATAGGCTTTTCTTTCATTGCAATTTAATTTTAACTCAGCTTTTCATTTACATTCAATGTCCTTCTTATTATTCAAATCATCATCCTGTATATATACAATTAAAAAAAAAATCTATTTAAAATCTGGAATGATCTGGGAAGCCAGTTTCTGAAGAATTTTATTCAGGGGAGCTGAAGTAAATGATAAAAAATAACGACTTTGTAGCCTCTAAGCTGTTGTAGGTAATTTAGTTAAGTTTTGTTTAATCAGTGAGACTGGAACACATAATTGGAAAACATAAAGTTAATTTTATTTAGAAAGGAATTACTTTTCTTGGTCTTTAAATTGTAATTGATATTGCTTTAAGCCAATAAACATGATAAATACCTATATTGCACTCATGGACAATGACATTGCACATATATAATATACATGTGTATACCATATTTATAAATCAATGAGAATATTGATTGCTCTGACTGTTCCTCCTAACTGAATGCTGGTGGCTGACATCAGATGAAGCAAAAGCATAAGAACAAAGGAATTTTATTCATGATCAAAAAATTGTCATGACACAGTAAAAAATTAATGCCTTTCTGAAGAAACAATTACGTTACAGCACTGAGCCAAACTGCCTTAAATCTAGTATTGTTACCGAATTCATCTTGGATACAGTAAATCAATTCAATATCCTGCTTTCATTTATATTACATTTTACTGTTGGTTGGCATATATTTTTACAAACCCTTCATGTGAAAATCATTGTTAATTTTGATTTAAGGTTGCTAAACTAAATGACTCAATGACAGACTACCACAAATAGTGTAAAACTGGAGCTATTATTTATTTCAGTTTTTTCCATTTGCACAGTCACATCTATCCTTTGTCCTAAACTACTTATATATTTTCACTTCTATTCTAAAGGAAAGAAAAAATTCACCTGGAGTCCTTGGCTTTTGCTACACAATGTAGTATCAAATTTTATATCATCAGACCTTATTATCCTGAATAAATTACAGAAACCTGGTTGGTGAGTACATCAGAGTTTTCCTAGCAGAGATGGCTCCAGGTGTGCCTCCTATTAAGAAAAGCAGAGAATAGTAGGAGTAGCATGGCTGTGATATTTATCCAAACTCATTAAATCTTTCATGCAAACTTGGACCCATTATCAAGTTTGCCTGGATCATTTCTTTTTGTTTTGTACTAATGTTTTAGTGTAAATAGAATACCCTGTCTGCCCATTTCCCTGGACAGAGAATTACTGTCCCATGAACTATAAAGCCTCCAAAAATATACTTTTGCTATTTCTACTGTTCTCTAATGTAAAGGTGTCAGAGCAGATGTGGGTAAGGGCTTGGAAAGGAGACACATGCTGAGAAAAACAAGTTCCTGAAAAGCACTGATGACATGGAAAAATTTGGCTGTTTTAACATGTTATAAGTATCTCTTGAATTGGCCTTGTAGATGAAAATATTACTCCTACCTTCCTACTCCTATATTACTTGCATGGTCTGCAAATTGAATAAATTGGTATCTATTAGTGTGGTGGGTTTACCCTGGCTGGATGCCAGGTGCCCACCCAAGCCACTCTATCACACCCCTCCTCAGCTGGACAGAGGTGAAGGAAGGGTCAAGGACAGGACAGGGAGACATCTCTCAGCAATCACTGTCACAGGCAAAACTGATTCTACTTCAGGAAATTAGTTTAAGTGATTACTAATAAAAACCAGAGTAGGACAATGAGTAAATTAAGTCCAAATCTTAAAGCAGACCTCCCCACTGCTCTTCTTCCTGGGCTCAACTTCAGTTCTGAATTTTCTTCCTCCTCTCACCAGTGGATCAGGGGGATGAGGAATAGAGGCTGTGGTCAGTTCATTGTATGGTGTCTCTGCTGCTCCTTCCTTCTTAGAGGAAGGACTCCTCACACTCCTCCCCTGTTCCACTTTTTCTTATACCTTTGACAGTGGTTCTTTTAAGTGATCTGAATTACCTGTTCATCACAATGACCCATGTAGGACAATGGTATGTAAATAGACAACTGGACATTTTATCTTTTCTTTCTGTGTTAAATGGAAGCTATTATATTTGGTATTCAGTTCGTAATATGTGACTGAGACCTTTGAACTTTTTATGCAATAAATATTTTTTATGGACTCTAAAATCAGTAAATAAGTACATATCATGTGGAAGTTCATTTGTCCCACAAATAAAGTAAAAGCAAATGTAGCTTAAATCTGTAGAATATTCCCAGTAGGACAATATGCCCAAGGCATCATACACATTGAGGAATGATTGATTTTCTTCTGCTTCATTTTGTCCAATGAAAAAACAGTCAATATCATAAAAATGAAAGATAAATGGATAAAATAAATAAAAGAGGAATGAGAAAAGCTGGAAATATTAAAAGTAAGATCAATGTTTAAGCTGATAGTATTTATGGAACCTTTCCCAATAATATTTATGATTATAAAGGGGTCTTAAAAGTTGGATGCTTTTTCCATATCAGTAAAATGTCTATATTATTTATATAGTAATTCTACAGACAAGTCAACATCAGTACATTCCTGCAATGTATGACTCCCAAACATCAAACAAATCTGTACACAATTTATGAAGAAAGGTGATCTGTCATGTCAATAACATTTTATCTAGCAACATCTACCAATAAGGAAAACTGTATTGTATCTGATCTATTTTCTCCATTTAAATGCCCTTGGACATTTGAGACAATATTAGAAGAAAATTCTGTCATGTTTAGTTTCATGAGACTGTAAAAATGAAATCAGATGTCAACACAAAAGCTCATAAGTTAACAGCATCAAGTTCTAATAAAATGTAGGAAGAACTGATGCTGGTATTTATCATATCTGGTCTTGTTCTCTAGAGATTTTCAATAATATAATTAAGGAAGGAGGAAAAACTGACAGTTATTTTCAAAACCTGATTTAGTGCTTGGATGCCAAAACAAAACACCCAAGTATTTAATTAAAGTGATTGAAAATATTTTTGAAATTAAAAATTGATTCTCTTACACCCTAAGAGGTGTATACATTTATATATATATTTATACATAGTAAAAAGAGGATTTTTATTGGAAAAGCCCATAACACTTTTCCCTATATCAATATATGTTCTTTAGTAAAGTATTAATGTAAGACAAAGCTTTTTTATATGAGAACACTTCTATCTGCAGTGGCTCCTGGAAATCTGTATTTTTTTAATTCTTAATTTTATCCTTTCCATAGGATGGATGCACAAAGCTTACACGTTTTTTCAGGACCTTTAATGGATTGCCCTGAACTGAGAGAAATAGACTTGCCATACTTTACAGCAACAGGATAATCAATCAACAAGACCCTCCAGCTCTAATATATAATGACAAGAAACTAAAAATAATCTAGAATGCAGAAGGTTTATCTCGCAGTTGCCCAGGTAATGAAACAATAATTTTTGTTTAATGTTACTTTTTTTCTGTTTTTTGGGGTCGTGGAAACTGCTGAATGGCAGTATAAGAGAGGAAGCTTGAGAGGCCTATGCTAAATTGATCTGTTGTCTAGTAAACTTTCAACTGATGGTATTTTAGTTTGCACTCAAAATTGTTCTGTAAGTGGCAGGTACTGCTCTTCTAGTCTTTGCAGTCACTGTAATTTCTGCCTTGGAGAGACTTTAATTATCCTAAAGTGAATAGGTGACAGGAGGGTGTCTGTTCTGTGTTTCATTCTAAATATGAATGAAATTTAATTGCATTAATTAATGGCAACCTAAAATACCACCAGTTGACAGTTTATTAGACAACAGATCAATTTTAGCATAGGCTTCTCAAGCTTCCTCTCTTATACTGCTATTCAGCACTTCTCTGTTAGGTACAGCATTTAGAGAATTCCATAACATCTGAAGATATGGAAAGGTTCAGATAAAGTCAGAAGGGTGTGTTGAATTTCAGTATCTTTCATATCATATTTACAAAAATTCTCACTGATTCTCTTTACAATACCTCAAAATTTACTTTTGCCACTACATTCCATTTTTTCCCTCGGACCTTTGTACATAAGGATCCATCCTTTGATCTTCATTATTATTTTAATAGGTGTCTTCTGGGGACAAATAACCTAGCTGAATTTTAATGATTTTTTTTTTTTTGTATTTGTGTATATCTTGGCATTTTCCTTTAAAATACAGGGAAGAAACTCTTTAATAATATCCCCAACAACAAAATGAAGTAAACCAATATTAATAAAATTATGCATATTGCTAAACTGTAAGCTCTTTTTTTTTCAAATAAAAAAGCGAAACTGTAACTGCATAAATAATCTCTTTAAATTCAGTACAGAAATGACATGTCCCAAAGAAATGTTTCAAACCTTAATGGACATGTGTAATCAAAAGTGGCAATTACACTAAATTTAACAGATTTGTCAACTGAAGTTTTGATTATTTTATAAATAATCGTATTAATTATATAATCTACTGAAAATATTCCTCATTTAAGTAAAAACCACATGGACAAATGCCTGGAGGAATAGTAAAAAACCCTAACCTATCATCTATTTAATCACATTAGACTAAAATGAGTTAATTAACTGAGAAGTTGTAAAGAATGTTCAATAATTCACTGAAATGTAAAATTTGTTCGGGAAAGTATGTAAGACAACAAAGACCACATGAAAATTTTTTCAAAATTATATTTATCTACCGATTTTCTGGTTATTTAAATTGCAATGTTTTCCAAATCTTGAATACTGTTTGTGGGTCCAAAATTACAAAATGAAATTGCTTGTTTAGACTAATGAAAGACAACAGCCAGAAACCAGAAGAGGATACATCATATTTCAGAACAGAAACAGAACATCATATAAGCAGAACAAAATCTGCATCCAAAAATGGTAATTAATAGCAGATTTACATTTCTGTACTTATTGCATTCTTATTTTTTAATTATATTTTCCCATACAACTATTCACTGAAATTGGTAAATAGCAGCAGTTACTGAAACTACATCATCAGAACTTTCTTTGAGTTTCTTAAAACAAGGAAATAATTTTAAGGAGACAATATGTCATGGTGATAACGATTCTGCCTTGGACAGTTGATACTGTCCATACAGAAATTAGAGGTCCTTTCTTTTTGGGATGAAGAAACTTGTTCTTTATTGTTGGTTTATTTTAAATACTAATTAATTAATACACAAAAAGAGATAAACTTCTGTAGTGTGATGTATAATGATTAATTCTGGAGATGTTGAGAATAAGGGAGGAAAAGTTAGGTATTGAAAGTGTAGGAAGGTTATTTGTAATCCTTATGTGAAGTCAGTTGCAGAGTACGGGGAATGCAGAAAAAGTATCTCATTGGCTTTTAGAGGAAGGTTGGTGCAACTTGCTGATGCCTTAAAGGATAATTTTTCCTATAAAGAACAATCAGGAATTTTGGATAACACTCTCCTACCCACTTAGTCATTTTAGACAAGTATTGAATAATGCTAAATTCATGTGATAACTATAGACCAAAAATAGAATAAGTATAGGGTGATTGAGTATTCTGTTGATTTTAAATTTGTAAACTTGACAATAAGATCCCTCAGGAAAATAGCCACAAGTTACTGAAATAGGTTTAAATGTTATCTTTCCATCGTTATTGAGTTTGAAAGGGAAAAAACCCTCCTGGGCTAAGCAGATCTGCACTATATCAGTAAATATATATGATTTTTAGTACAAAATTACAAGAAAGAAAAGAAGGGGAGAAAAGGTCTTTCACAGCAGGAAGATCATTCAACTTCTGAATTTCTCAAAAAGAAGTTAAAGGGCGGGGGGGGAAGTATAAAAAGTATAGAATATACCAAGTGAAAACCTTCCAGAGCAAAATGTGTACAAGTACCTTCTCTTGAACTGGTAAGTTTTTCCCAAGGTACAGGCTGAATCTTTCTGGGCCTAGAGAGATTATTCTACCTCCACTACTACCTCCTGAAAAGCTTTCAGTCAAGATCTCAGTGGATTGGTGGTGGTTGGTTTTTTCAGATAGTGTTCATCTATATTGTATCTTGTGCTCCTGGCTGTTTTACTGACCTTTGAATTTGTGTTTTCTGATTGAAAGTATGATCTGAAATCAGTTGAAGCAGAAATATTTATTTAATGATGCTTGCTTTTGAAATCTTGGATCCTCTCTTAATTTTAATCTGTTTGACTCATAGGAAGTAGGAGCAAGGTTTCTGAGTTTGGTCTTGTTTCAGTTTATAGTGTCTATGAACACCTCCCATGTTAACACCTGTCATAAGTAATCTGACAGCCTTATGCCTATGAGCATCTCTAACTCCATTTGAAGGTGCAGTATGGACTTCTGCAAGTGATAAACGAAATGCCAAAAATCTTAACTTTTGGGAAAAAAATTATGTATTATTTTTACATTAGAACATGGGAATAGTATCATAAAAAACTTAAGGATGTAAGTATTGTTACTGTTTGATCTTTTCAGAATATTTTGAAATGTAAATGTAAATGAAGCTATGACAAACCTCATTGGTTTTGTACTTTCAAGATTATTGTAATTAATATATCTTCAAATATTCAAGTTCAGGGCATATTCAAGTACATAAGAAAATATTTACATTGATTTAGATGCAAAATTACTAGACACCCACAGACTATGATATATTGAGGAAAAATAATGGCAAATAGGATGGAATATTACTGAAAAATCACAGAAGTGTCTAAGTAAAATACGTTAATAATAATAATCGTACCGCTGAAGATTTTTCACATATTTCTATTTATTTTTATTTTT
>WBNO01011473.1:0-14442 GCA_013400575.1 Peucedramus taeniatus
TTTTTTTTTTTTTTGTGAATACCAGCTTTTGTTTTATTAGTTACTGTGAAAACTGCTTGCTGTAAAATGAAATCAGATCTTGTACTGTACCAATTTTTATTTTAAATGAAAGGGTTTCGATGCAGCTGCTCTTTAATTTTGGTTGTAAAGCCAGATTGGACCTCTCTTTAATGTCTTTATTAGACATCAGTCTACCCAGAAAATAATTTCCTTGCATGGATGTAATACATAAGCTACTGTAGAATAGTAATTCTTCTAGGTGTTAGAAAAGCATGTTTAAATCATACTTATGTGCTCATGACCTTTCTAAGGCAATGATTTAAGAGAGTTTTGCAGATTAACTGCTTTATTCTGCACTCCCTGAAAACTCTCTGCTTAAAAAGCACCCTGGCCACTCTCAATGATTCTGTTTAATGATGCAATTCAACTTTTTTGCAAGGACCATTTTTAAAAAGCCATACTGCTAAGTATAGCTTTATAAATTATTTATAGAGAATTGCTGGGACAATATCTTTCTTGGTGAGTTGCTGGTGCCAGTAACACTGAATTATCCACAGAAATTAAGTCAACAAACCTTATTCCTTTCTTTTTCTCCTCCAGCATCAAACCTAAGTATAAATTCATGCCAGAAGCCATTTTATATTTTATGCAGAAATATTTTTCATTGCTTCACTGAGTATATCAAACAGGCAGAAAAATCTTTCATTACTAGCCATTCAAAATTAGCAATTTTAAATCACTCAGTTGAGCAATGTATACAGGTATTTGGTAGACATTTTTAGAATACATAGTCAGGCTAGAGCAAAGAAAAACTGAGTAGAATTATGAAAATAATCATATAATAAGTACATTAATAAAGCCTACAGTTAAATAAGTATTAACCAAAACAATAAATTGGTAACACAGACCTCCTTATTCTATTTTAAATTATGTCTTTCAGTTGTCCCTTTATTGACCTGTTGTATGATTTTCCCAGAGACTTCAGTCCAATATGTTATTGACATCAAGGAGAAATTCAGTGGGAGCCTCTTGCATACAGTTTTCCTGAAATCCCTCCCTATCTGTTGCCATGACAACACATCCATTCTTTCTGGAGAGGACGTTTTTTCTATTCCCAGAAAAATAATTTCACAGCTTTATTGTTGTAAATATTTGAGTGGGAAGAAGAAAAGAAAACCCAGAAAACAACCTAGAAAACAATACATTCTAAGTGGACTTTCTAAACAAAGGAAGGAACCCCTAGGATTTAAAGCTAGAAGTCACTTTCTGTAATAGTTTTCAGTTTCTGCACATATAAACATTTGTACGGGATGTTCTAACTACATGTAAAAAAAAAAGCCACCAAAACTTGGCACTCCTGATATTTTGGTTTTAAAAAAAATTAACTTTTATGCAAGGTTATTTTACAATTGTGTGTTAGAGGCATAGTATGAGAATGCTACTGGAGTCAAGTGTCTTAAACTACTAAGCCTATACAAAGTCTGTCTGGACCTAGCTGCTAGCCACCTAAATTCTGTTAAATTCTGCAGGGAACAGAAATTACATGAAATAGCATTTCTTTGCCTTGTCAAAGCGTAACTAGCACAAACCAAAAGAATTATATTTTTCTTCACATGTAATTACATGACAAAGATAACTGGGGTTAAAAAAAAAGCAACACAAAATGTCTTTGTTATTCTAGCACAAAAACCATCAAGACTGTATATCAGGGAGCACAGAATACTTTTCAAGAATAGGAGTGTAAGTCCTACTTTTTTTTTTTTTCTTTTATGCTGAACCATTTTAGGGTAACTAGACTTTTACCTGAAATTAGAAATAACTTGACATAAACTGAATAAGATTTGGAAATCTCTACTGGTAAGTAACACAAAGGTAGTGTTGTATGGAGTGATTTTTAAAGATGGTCTAATATTCCTTTCAAGCATATGAATTGCAAACTTGCTTTCAGTCTTGTGTCATATACCGACAAAGATTTGTATTCTTTCTTCACTACCCCTTTTACTTAAATTTTATAGATGAATTGGAAGTAAAGAATAAATGTATCATGCCTTCTTTCCTTTTAGTTAAGTCTCTAAAATCGGCAGTTTCCATATAGGTGGTTAAGTCTTGTGGGAAGAAAATTAGTAATAAATTATGATAAAGTTTCAGGAATATATGGAAGGTAAAATAATATTCTTGAAATAATAAACAAAAGCATTATCACTTTCCTAATGAAAAACAGGGAAAAGATAAGCAGTAGAAATTGTTCAGACTCTAAAGAGGAGTCTGCTGAATTATAAAAAATGGTATTGTCATTGTTCTTTATTGTGACAAAGTCTAGTATTCTGTCTCAAAATCTACTTTGGTTTCTGTCCTGACTGTGTGTATGAACCAGAGCAAAATATGTATCCTAATAAGGACTATTTTTGTCTTAAATAATTTTTGTGGAATCCCTTACTTAATACATTTTCTAAAAGTAAATTTGTAAAACATATTTCCAATTTACAAAATAAACACTATCTGCAGATGGCCAGGAGAACATATTTCACACAGTCAACATTTAGAAGGGAAACAATGTCAAAATAATCAGTTTTGTTAATGCCCAGAAAACTGGCATTGTATGTGGTTCTGTAATTACACAAAAATCTTGAGTATTCTGAAATCCTAAATGAACTTGGAATGAACATCAAAATTTGCACACATAATTTACCTGTGAATAGTAGGACACATCTGAATAAATAAAGACAAGAAAACATAACTTCTCTGAATCCTCTTTTAATGGTATTCTGCAATCTCTTTTATCACTTGGAAACTACTCAGTACTAAGAAAAAACATGTTTAATTAAACTATTTAGAACAATTTACATTATATCCTATTCTAGTTTTAATCTATTTTAACTGAACTCAAAGAAAAGCTGGAGCATAACAGGAGATCAAAAGGTAAGGAGCTATTTTATAAATACTGGAATACAGTTTCACATAGATTATAGCAATCATGTTTGTCTCCAAAGGATCTTTTCACATTTCTCTATGTTGAATTTTTTGCTTGTTTAGAGTACAACATATGCACCAATGACTGCATAATAGAAAAGAAAATTAAGAAATCTTACTACATTTTATAGTCAGCCCGACTGCTGTAGTATTTTTTAAATAAACCTGCAAATGTTTCACCCGATTGTGTTTTCAGCACTTCAAAGGATACAGTTCTCTTCCCTTTCTTAGAGTGTAATTGTTCTATATTTCTTTAGCATTTACTGTGACAAAATGTGAAAGTGTTAAACATAATGATTCTGTTTGTTTATGCATTTGTACCCTTTTTCTCCACAACCTAAATAAGGTCATTATATTCAGTTTATCTCTGTTTTATTACACAGACTGCTTCTTTGACAGGAGGAGATATTTTATTAAGCTTCTATAGACTGTAAAAAAATGACCTTTTAATTAAAAAATATCTTACAGTGTTTTCACCACTAAAAGAGTTATTTACCATCTTGGCTTCTTGCTTTCTGCTTTGAAACAAGGTCCTCCAACAATTGCACACAGCAGATTTGTGATGTATCAGCCATTTCAAAGTCGTGTACAATCCTGCTCACATCACAAGGCAACTCTGCATATATACTGTCTCCAGAAAACAGTGCACTGTAGCATGTGGTGGTGGTTTAACACCAACTGGGAATTAAACTCCAAATAAGCCACTCAACTCCCCCCAGGTCCCTGCTCAAGAGCGAGCAAAGAGTGGAGACAATGGGCTAAGATAACAATTTACTGAAAGTGAACAGCAATGGAATGAGAAATGCACAAGAACAGCAGCAATATTAATAACAAAAGTATGCATAACCAGAAGGTGCTTTGCCCACAATAAAGGTGCTCACCCCCTCGACTTAGTTCCATATGGCTCTTGGGACAAAGACAAAGTGGCAGCTGCACCATGTGACTACCCAGACAAAGACAAGCTAGTGGTTGCTCCCCACAGTCAGCTTTCCCCATCTCAAAGACCAAGACAACATAAAACATCTTTGTGTCATGCAAAAATGGGTCACTTTACATACGTGATCAGGTTGTCTTTAACATTGCCCAGACCGTTCGCTAATTAAAAAAACCTCAAAAACAAACAAAAAATCCAAATATAGCATGACAATAGAAATTTGGAATGTAATACTTCAGCAAAAAGACAGTAAAATTCATATTTAATGTATCCTCTTAATTTTATTTATTTAAAAGCTTGGGTTTTTTTGTGAAAAACACATCTTCTAAACATTCTACAAGTTGCCATGGTATACACTCTAATTCTTACCATAAGTGAAAACAACCTTTTCTGTCATAAGAAGGTTTTGACTGAAATATTTTATACTTCTCCACATATGCATTTGCATCTTTAAGGAATTTCGCAAAGCAGCGCAACAAACTCTCTAATGGTCATAGGTGCTGGTATTCCTTGAGATTTGATTTACAACCAAGAGACCCAGAAGATTTCAAGGAAGATAAAAAAGTGGACTATCTGGCGGCATTCAGATGGCTAAAAGGAAGCCAAAGCTTTCACTAGGGCAGCTTTGTCATGCCTAATGATTTGGGATGGCATAAGTTAAAATGTTTGTAAGCTATATCTGTATCTGTATCAACCTATGTATTGCTTAAGATCTTTTCTCTCCCAGCATAAGGTCTATCTCAAATGACAGACTTCTTGATGTTTGCTGAAAGAAACTCCTCAAATGACAGACTTCTTTCTGGCCTATGACAGAATTACGGAATCACAAAATGGGGGAAGTATAAGTCACCGAAAATGTGAGTTATACATAGTTGCAATCTTTTGGGTTTGATCGATTTCTATGAACTAGCATAGAATTTTCTTTTCTCAGATAATAAAGTTGTATCTGGGGGGTTGCTTAGTAGTAAATGTTGTATTTGAGATACCTGACTGGTTCAGCAGCCTAGAGAGAGAGTAAAAAATCTTCCTGCTTTTTCTGACTTTCTGGTATCACAGGCTGGGAGGCTAAGAGATACAGAAACTCTTCCTTTTCATCATACCAGGAGGGTGTGTAATATGAGCAAGTCCTAGTCAAGATTTTTCATTTGTCTTCTGAGGACATATTGCCATCAACCATTGACATTTGAGGTGTTTCTTTCAGCAAACAAATAGATGAAAACCTAATTCTAACATATTAAAGCTCAGAACTGCCTTAGGAAAAAACATGTCTAGCTAAATAAGTTATAAGGTTCACTTATATGTAGACACAAAAAGTTAAGATTGATCTTGATCATGAAAAAAATAAAAAAATGGGAAAACATCCTGAAATAATAGAAAGATACCATTCATATATTCATAGCTGAAGACTGTTATTCTACACATCAGTGCTGACTTTTTTTTTTCCTGTACTTTAATTTTCAATAGCATCTTAAAGACAAAATTTGATGAAATTTATTCTCATGTAAAATAATAAAATATGTTTGTTCCTTGTCTTGACCTGCCCTGTAATCTAGAATTTGGATTTGTATTGATGGAAAAAGTGAAAAGAATGAACAACAGAGTTTTGAGCAAGATTTAATGTAGTCTTCATTTTTCTTGGACAGACATATATTGTAACAACATAATCCATTATGATTTGTTGTAGCAAAACTAGAGGCTTATTTTGATATTAAAGAAAAAAAAATGGCCATTATCTCTCAGGAAAGGAAATAGAAACCCTTTAATGATTGAGCTGACAATCTTCACAGTCATTAGGGACACTGATAGGAACACTTTCACCATGGTATACAGAAAACCAGCTGTCATATATTAGTATTACCTAATGTCAAATTCCCATTCACCATACTAAAAATACAGCTTTGTAGAAACTAAATTTGCTTCACACAAATATAGGGTTTTATTCTTATGCAGTGTTTCATTAAAAGATATAAACCTCTGTTTACAGTCTCTGATTCCCTTCTTTTCACAAGTGGGAAGTATTAACAGTCTATAAGATTCAGCAGACCACAGCCACATAGACCTACAAATCCTCAGGGATGTATCTAGGAGAGCACTAGAACTTCTGCTCTGGCAGCAGAACCCTGCCAGGACATGAAACAGATCCATGGGAAGTGCTGTGCAAGGAGAGAGGACGGCGTGGTACCCTCTGCATAGGCCTGGGTGTGGGACAGTGCCAGGTTACGCTCACAAACATCTTCACACCCCCAGTAGGGCTCAGATGAACAATGGCAGGAGTGGGAGCCAAATAATGCCCACACCTGACTCCACACAGGTCTTTTTTTATGGGAAGGCTATCAAAGACCCATGTCCACAAGCTCAGAGGAGCTCAGCAATGCACAACTGCAGGCAAGATCCCATATAAAGGATTCATAAAGGATGAACAAACACCTTGTGCAGACTCCTCCCAGAACTGTCCCATGAGAGCCACCAGCCCTGTTGTACAGGTCTGAAACCCATCAAGATAAGTGACCAGGAGCAAATCTCTGGATCATCTGTCACACTAAGTATGGGATGTCTAAGGGTGTGGGAGACATGATGGAATGCAGGGGAAGAGCAGTTCACGGTTGCAGAGAATTTACCATGGGATATTTTAGGGGAAGAATCAAAAACAGGAAAAGGGAGGGGCTTAGGTGATTTGGGGAAGAACAAGCAAGGGAAAATGAAGAGCTATGAGGGGAAAAAAGGCCAGTTGAATAAAAATACGTTTCTGGTCAGTACACTTGTCTGGCTGTTGGGACCTGGGAAGCTAGAAACTGGGTAGACTGGAAACCAGGGATACTCACTGGGCACACTGAGCATCTGAACTCAGCAGACAAAGGCAACCAACTATTATATATATGTATATGTATATGTATATATGCACACACTTTTTTCCCCTGACTATTTTATCTTCATCCTGCTCAGAAAGAGAGGGGAGCAGGATGAGGTCATTCATGCAGTCAGTGATTGTGTGACTGATGAGTGTGTCCATCTGTGATCTGTGCTGCCACCACCTGAGTGTACCTATAAATATGTGTTGTTCATGTGCCCTGTGTACATATACCTGCTGGAAATGCAACTTCAGTCTCACTACTGGTTGGAAATAGGAGCATGGAGTCACAGCAGCCTGAACTCTCTCTCAGAATGTTAGATTTGGCATGATATATGTAAATTTTCATCTAACATAATGTACTTTAAAAAGATATTTTAATGGTTTATGACTCTCTAAAACCTGAAAATATTTTAACTATGTGTTTTATTGAACATAAAACATGTTTACTAAAATATTTTGTATTTGTAAGTCTATGGCCTTCTAGAATAATAAAAAGAGCCCATGATCTAAATACCACAAATTATTTTTTTCTCTTTTTCTAAAGGGATGGAATTGTATCAAGCCTTGCAGATTTCAAGGGTTCATTAGATTTATTCCAAAGGAAAGTCTATAAATAGGCTGGGTTTTTTTTCTCTTGTTCTCCTCATATATCCCTTTTTGTTTGCTTGTTCTTCAAGTAGTCTTGATGATTTTTCTTGGGAACAGCGGCATAAAGAAGATGAGCAGTAAGTCAGAAAAGGTTTCGCAGTTTAATGACCAACCTCATTTCCTCTTCATAAACCTTTACAAGGTTTTAATATGCTCCTAACTTTATATCTGCATCTTAGTTTAAGAGGCTTTTTAGAAGCCTACAAATATTTTTCACAGTCTAGATTTTTAGTGTCTATGTATCTGAACAGCTAATTTCACCTTAAATGTTCAAAGTCTGAAAATATATATGTATAATTAATTCTGTTTTTCTCATAGGAAAAAGGACAGAAATGGACATCCAGAATCTCTGCTATACCAGCAAACAAAAGATATGCCTTATAGGAAATGTTGAATAATGCTGAAGAACAATACAGTTTTGTGCACATATTTCTCTCTGAGAAATATAAAACAACATTATCTCTTAAGCTATGTTATTAAAAGAGAAAAAGAAGGGGTTGTAAGAAAAGAAATACACAGAAAAATGGTAGCAATGACTGAAATACTGAATTTGTCTCTTTAATTGTGTATTTGTTGTTGAAACCTTAATTTTATTATTTTTCTTTTGTTTAGTTGGGTTTGGTTTTTTTTTGTATTTAGAAATCTTTTTTATCATGTAATAGATGACATAATAGGATAAGCAAACTATAACAGGAAGCCTTCTGGCTCCTACACCAATGGTTGAAAATCTGATGCCAGCATGTTTTCTTTTAGGTTTTGTCCTAGATGTACATCTCAATTTCCAAACATACTGTTTGTGAGAAGAATTAATGAAGCTGAACTGCCAGATTTCTGCCATGTAACTCTTCCTATTTTGTAATTTGAAGATATGTTAGGATATCAACCATCCCTAAAAGACAGCAAAAGGAGGAGGATATATTAATCTGTGCTATAGACAGCAGACTGTCTATGTCATCAACTGATTCCAGTATGGGTATGGACTGGCCAAGGGTAAGTTTATGTTGCTGGTTGGAGTGTAAGAGATGATTAGATTATTTCTAATTTCACATCATTGTTTGATCACAAGTCTGATCATTCATTTAACCAGAGCACAGTTTCAGTTATTCTCATTCATACTTCTTTATCAAATTAGGTTACATTTGACTAATGTTCAAAAGCCTTTGAAGACAGGAGATAGAAAGATGAACAGATGTAACTGAAAGTCTTTCTTAAAAAGTAACAATCTAAAATTATCTCTTCATTGCAGTAGCTAACAAGATTCATTGTATTCTTTGAAGAGTCAAAGTTAAATTCAGAAATGACATAAATTCAAGAAACTTCAATTTATCTGCAATTAATTTTGGGTCACAGAAGTAAAGGACATCACCTCCAACCTCCCATACTATTCATGTGAAGATTTGGTTGCTAGAATAGGACTTAAAACAGTCAGCATACTGATCCATTAACAATCCAAACTCATTTCTATGAATTGACTGGGAAAAAGGATGCAGTTTGAGTCATTTGAGTAAAATCTCCCTATTTTTTTTTTCTTTTCCTGAGGACAAGCAGTTTTGTGTTTTTTGTCCAATATAACCAAAAAAATAAAAACCAGAAAGGTTTTTTGGGAAAATGTGTTTCAACCCTGCTTCTTTTAAGAGCCAGGGAGAGGAATGCATATTTCTTCATTGTTTCATTGTGCCAGTAAGATTTTGTCTAATGGGCACACACACACACATATGTGTGCATATGTATGTGCATGCATAAGTAAGTGCAAGTGCATATACAGTTATGCATTAATGTGTGTGTCTGTGTGTAGTTAAATATTAACATAGGTTAATTCTCTAATCTCCTCGGAGCTATATGATCATCTGTGCTACTCTTCTTCTTTTACTTGTTTTTTTTTAGTTTTTCCTGTCACTATTTTTAATGCTTCCTTTTTTCCAGAAAAAAAAAAAAAAAGTAGATCAGAGGATAAAATATATAATTCACATCTCTACTCTAGGTGAAAGACTCTTTCTTGATTATTGCAAAGACACAGCAGTTCAGCACTTGTAAATATGTCTCACTATACAGTTATTCCTAAATTAAAATGGACCTGTGGAGAACACAGCACTTTACAGCAGACAGGATGATCCAGTTTTGATGATAATTTCTTAAAAGGGTAATCTGAAAATAATGATGGATATCAGATAGCCCACTGATATAATTAATTGTTTTGTACAAAACATTTTACTTATGAGGAAAACCTGTGCCAATATGACCAGGTTCTAACTGGAGGAAATTAAAAGCCAAGAAATGTTAGCATTGTGAATTTACTTCTTCATTTTAAAACTTAGATATTGAGCCATAATGAAAATGTGTTCATTTTGTTGTTCTCTCACTAAATGGACATTCAGTAAAGCCTTGAAGCTAAGAGTGAAGTTAGCCTAAACTAAGCAATTTGGCAATGTTTTACAGATCATGTGGTTTCCTTTAAAAATCTCCCAGAACAAAAAGAAAGGTGTGTCTCAGGACATACAGTCTGAACTAACATCAGAGGTAGAGAAAGAATTGCAAGACTATCAGCAGAAGCAGTAAGACTGGATGCAGTGGTGCATAATGTTGAGCAATCTCTTGATCATTTCAGCTTACAAGACTTTTCTTGGGGGTGAAAGATAAGCTAAAATGAGAATTTGTCAATCTTAGATTGTTTACTAAACTACAAGGTAAAATAGTAACTGGGAATTAATAAAATATCTAATTACACTATGAAATAACAAAATACTAGTTTAATGTGTAGGAAAAAAAAAGAGAATAGTATCTAAACTCAATTGAGATAAAAAAATAAGAATTTTTCTCTTTGGTAACAGGAAAGGTGAAATGGAGAAAGCGTTGTGTCTCCTTGACAATGCTTCATAAAAGAGTAATACCAAGTAACCTGTAAAGTTGATGGGTCCCACAGAACTCCATGCATTGTGCTACAATCCATTTGGATGGAGGAAGGAAAAAAATCTACATGGCTATGTATTCTTATCCTTATTGGGGCTTAGAAAGCATTCACCATTCTTATTAAAATGGTATAATATTTTTAGTAGTCTCCCAACTTTCCTGACTTTCCATTCAGTCAAGTGCATGCCAGTCAGTTCTTTACCAAATTTATCTAGAAAGGACACCTGGTCAGACAGCAGGAACACAGAAACCAGTGACAGATCTTGGTTATACGTCTCAGTTCTATCAACTAAATGAATTACTTATCAGGTTACTCTTTCCTGTGTAAATTATATTAATTTTCCAACTAACAGTTGAGGGTTGTAAATGTGTGCATAGAGATTAACAGAGAAGGCCACAAGTATTTAGTTATTAACAGAACAATAAATGTCTATACAAGCATTCTAACAAAAATCCTGAGCATATGTGGGCTCACTCCAGCAGAAAAGTCTAGACATAGATTTATTAATTTTATTTCTATATTACAATTTAAAAATACCTAACAAAACTGACTGCCGGCTATTTTTAAAAATATCGTTTATTTTAAAAATTATTTTTGTGCCAGCATATCCATGCATTGTTATATTATTTTTTAAATTACTCATTAATCCACAGGAAGAAATTCTTTCAATGTGTATTACCAGTATGATGAATCCATATAATACTCTGCAATCTTCAGTCACATCCTGCAAGAAATCTCAAAATGTAAAATTCATTTACAGAGTAAAAAAAATATTTTCTCCTTTAAAAAACAATTTATTTTTTTCTGTTTATATTCACAATAATATCTCAGGAAGAAAACCTCCATTTAGTATTTCTTTTTGTGTGCTCACAAAAGAGTGGGAAAATGTATCCCTATTGGTATCTTTTATTGGTGGTGTGCAACTTTTTCTATTAGTTATTCCCAAAAAGAAAAGCATGTCTGAGGAGCTTCTGCTAGATGGAGAAGAATAGTCCCAGTATTTTTACCAGTCAATTTAGATCTCTGATGTGGGTGAGTTATATTTCTCTTAAAATTATGCAATCATACCTGAGTAATAACTGTTTCTATTTAGAACTGCTTTCTCCAAGCCTCTCACAAATCTGTGGAAGAAAATACATTGAGCTTTTTATTCCCATTCTTATTTTTGACATGAAACAATAATGACTACAGAAAAGATCTTGATTATGAAAATATTCAAATTAAAATGTAGCAATAGGTGTGAATTCCTATTTTACTTTTTCTAGTGCAGAAGTCCCATTTTTCTTCTCTGACATTTCTCTTCATGTTTATTTTGGGTTTGGGGTTTGGGGTTTTTGTTTGTTTTTGTTTTTTTGCAGTTTGTTTGTTTGTTTTGTTTAGTTGGTTTTTTTGGTTGTTTTTTTTGTTTGTTTGTTTGTTTGTTTGTTTGTTTTTGTCATTGCAGGAAAATATTAGAATAATTTTCCTTGGGCTTTGTAGCTTTGTAGCTCCCTCAAATTTTTCCTTCCAGATTTTGTTAACCCAAGATCAGATGAGATCATTTATCTCTCATTACATCTGTTGCCCTCTGATATGAAGCAATTCACTGAGCAGGCTAATTTTTCACACACACATAAATCCTTGCATTCATTCAGTAACAGAAAAATACTTGAGAGTGGCTATCAAGCCACTTGAAATTAAGGATGAAATTTAGCTGGTAATCTACATCTTTCTGCCAGGTTCGTCACAAATACGCTTTTTGTTTAAAAGCTACTTATTGATCCACTTCTATAAGGGTCTTGGGCCTACACAGAATCTGCAGATCTTCATATTTGTATCAGGTGTGGAAATATGTTCTATGCATCAAATGGGAATCTCGCATCCATGATTAGATCACCTGTTTTTACTGTTTTGTTAATGTGGTGAGACATGTCCTACACATTTTCTATGTCACACAGATCTGTGAGGAGATATAAATACCTTATTTTAAAAGGACTCCTGTTTGTGAGCATATCACCCTCCCACCCTTTCTCCTCTTTTCCCTATGGTTTAGTAATTCTCAGTTGTAAATGCCAAAAGATTTCTAAATAACCCAAAATGTGCTAGGGAATATTTGAGTGCTATGTTATCTTTTATCACAGGACATGTATCTCAGCCCCCTGAGAAATGTAACTCTTGTTCTACATGGTATTCATTTATTTATTTTTGCTCCTTTGAGACACTGTAATCCAGGAGAGGATTTAACCTCTTAGTATTCATGGTTGCATTCTCTATATTGCACTATTAGATTGTGCAATTCCCCATTTAAATAAAGCACTACATTACAGCTGTACTGATATGTTGTCTTGCTTTTTACAGCTTATCTCTTGCCAATCCATTCCTTCTTACATTTGGTATTATTAAGCTGACATGTTTCTTCATTAAGGATGAAAAAAAAAAAATTATCCATATATTTTCATGTTGAAATTTTGTGGCTTTGTAGCCCTATTTTAATTTATTTTCCATTTTATTTGCATAAAACAACTCCTTAGATTTTTGTTTGTGTTACAAAAGTCCTTTAGGTTGTGGTGGGATTTTTTTTTAATTAACATTCAAAGTGTCCATATTGCAGTATAAAGATACATTATATTTACTATGTCAGTTCACTTTAAATCTTTCTTCTTCATATAATTTTTCCCCAAAGGCTTTTCCCGTATGAAAAGCTATCGAAGAAGGGAAAAAAAAGGTAGAAACATTGACATTAAAAATTCGACTTCATAAAAATCTACTATTTACTAAAAATTTCTGTCATAAAAATCACACAACAAAAATCAGTTTAATCAGTTTGGTTGTCTGAAGTTTAAACCAAATGTTGATAGTACATTCTCTCAGAATCCTTTCATACACAATTAAAGAACAAGCTGTCTTGAAATGTAAGCTGTTCTTACTAACAGGAAGGAGGAAATTTTTTATCGCTTCATCTTTCCTCATTTCTTTTGTTGTCTCAGTAATCACAGATGCTGTGAAGAGATGTTGTGGAGAAAAACAAGAAGCAGTCTACACTGATAAATACTGGGAAGGGTCTACAGTTAAGATTAGAAAGCAAACCCTCACATTTTGAAATACTTTTCTCAGAAGAAAACTCCACAGCAGATTAGTTCAGCCAATAGTAAATTTTTCTTTAGACTTGATATTAACTTGAAGGTTGAAGAATGGTTCAAAGATTCATGACTGCATCCTCTCAAAGCAACTAGACAATATCACTAACTGAATTGGAAAGCAATTTCAGGTGGATTTTTTTCATGAATAAGCTGGACCTGGAGTATTTAACATCAACAAGATAGATAAAGAGGGAATATAAACATCAAGAATTTTAAAATAAAAATAACTTCTTTGTATCAATCACTTAATAACTACTTTAAAGGTAGATGTCACAGAGCCCCCACACGAACATATGCATACACACCACACTCATACAAAAAATAAATTAAGTATGTCCAAATTCTTGTAAGTATTTCTCAAGAAGTAGAGAAAACAGTGAAACAGATTAAGTCAACTTAGAACGTCACAGACAAAGATGGCTCAAATGGATGAAAAGATGGGCACTCATCTGATCAAAACTATTGTTGCACAGTTAAATCAAGGAAGCTATTCAAACTCAGACTGTCAGAAATACCTTGTCTAGATCAAACAGATGGTATAACTTGTGCACAACAGAGCTAGGAGCAATGCAGACATCTAAGTGTGGTTTTGCACACAAGCCTTTCATAACTGACACCAAATTCATTGGATTAGAGCCTATTACTTTTGGCTTGTTTCCAGACAAGATTGCAATAAGAGGGGCAACAGATGAGAGAAACAATACCAAAAAAAAAGAAAAAATCTAGAAGCAAAGAAGATAGAAAGATAAAAGCTAAAGACAAACTAAGTTAAAAAAAAAGGTAGAAAACCAAAAAAGATTAAAAAATAGGACTAACTATCATGAAATGGGTTTAGACACGAAATAGAACGAAGTTTATAGATGGTATTGAAGTTATGGATATGTAATCATGGCAATTCTATTTTTCTATTTTTTGGGGTTTTTTTTTGTTTGGTTGGTTGGTTGGTTTTTGTTTTGTGTTTGCTTTTTATGGTTTTTTTTTTGTTTGTAAAATTCTACCTATGGTGTTATTA